>JAPFRF010000305.1:5000-25000 GCA_029282475.1 Phrynocephalus forsythii | reverse complement strand
CACTGGGAGGGGAAGAACATTCAACTTGACTCTGTGAAAAAAGCCTACAGATTCGCTGAGGTCAACGCAGATAAAATAGGTTATACCCCCTCATCCGCAGAGGAAGACGACGAGGGAGAAGATGAGGATAACTTTCAACATAACAGGGAAACGAAAGAGCAATCGATATTACAAAGGAAAGGCAGATCTTTGCATCCCCGAGCCCCAACAGCGGAGGACAGCACTAAACCCAAGAGACAACTGAGGCCGAAAGGGGACAAAAAGTCACGCTGGAAGTAAGAATGTCTCAGAAATTAATAACCTGGAATGTGAACGGTCTAAACTCGCCATTTAAACGCAGCAGGATCTCTGCTCTCCTGCAAAAACAGAAATGTGACTTAATCTGTCTTCAAGAAACGCACATAATAAACACGCAAGAGAAGCTCCTAGAAAACCGGAAGTTAGGAATTGCCTTTCCGTCCTCAAATCAGAAATCCAAGAAAAATTAAGAAAGATGAAGAAGGCAGATGGATTATTATCCAAGCAACCCTTCAATCTAAGAAAACGACGATTGTGGGTATATACAGCCCAAACGACAAAAAATTGCAAGAACTTTTTTTTGAAGAGTTGCTGCAAGAACTACTACAATACGAAGATACCCCAATAGTCATTTTAGGATATTTCAATGCTGTCAACAACCCAAATATGGACAAACAACCATCACCCGGGGCAAAAGGGGGGGTAGTTTCCTTACCAAAATCCTTTTTACGTTTATCTAGTATTTTGCAGATTCATGATATATGGAGGAGAAAATGTCCAATTACCAATGGATTTACATTTTACTCAGCTCGCCACGCCTCTTTTTCCAGAATAGACAGGATTTGGGCCAGTACAGATCTGTTACTCCAAACGCAGGACATTGAAACATTGGTAAGATCATGCTCTGATCATAACCCCATTTTATGGTCTTTAAAGGGTATTAATAAGGTTAGACATTGGAAAATCAATCACACGCTCTGGTCTGACAAAATGTTTCTTAGTAAGGCAGAGAGGGACTTAAAGACATACTTTGAGTTAAACTCTACGGAGGGTATGCAATTTAAAACTATTTGGGATGCCTCTAAGGCTTACTTCAGAGGCACAGTGATACAATACATGGCCAAGAAAAATAGAGAAAGGAAATCAAAGACTGCAGAGATTTTGAGTAAAATGGAAGAATTAGAGAATAAACTGATATTAGACCCTGGGAATAAACAATATCTCAATGAGTTATTACAAAGTAGACATCAATTGAATCTGATCCTATCTGCAGACGTTGCACACAAACTCAGACTAGCAAGGCTAAACTATTTTGAAAATGCCAACAAACCAGGGAAATGGTTGGCTTATAGACTCAAGAAACAGCAAACCCAAAGATCAATTATAAATTTAAAAGATAGTCAGGGACTTAACCAAACTGACAAAGCTTCAATTATGAAAATAGTTGAAGCATATTACCAAACCCTTTTTAAAGGAAAACAGATAGACCCCAACTTAATACATAATTATTTAGAGAAACATAACTTCCCACAACTTAATGAAGACCAAAGAAATTTGACTAATGCCACAATTTCCTTAACAGAGGTGGTTGAAGCAATTCAAAGACAAAAACCCAATAGAACACCTGGCCCGGACGCTTTGCCAGCTCAATACTATCAGAAATTTTTAAATATTTTAGCCCCAAAATTACTTCATTTTTTTAATTCAATTCTGGAAGGAGAAGATATTCCAGATACATGGAAATCTGCCAACATAGTTTTGATCCCCAAGGAGGGAAAACCAAAAGAGGCTATAGACAATTATAGGCCTATAGCCCTTCTAAATGGGGATTATAAAATCTTTGCTTCTATTTTGGCTACTAATGGCGGAAAATTCTTACCACGCTAATTCACCCAGAACAGAGAGGATTCTTGCCAAATCGATATCTCCAGTCAAACATTAGAACCTTACTTAACTCCTTAGAGTATTATGAAATACACTCCCAAAAGCAGGCAGCCTTTATCTTTTTGGATGCTGAAAAAGCCTTCGATAATGTCTCTTGGTCCCTATTGAAATCTCAAATGGATTACTTACAATGTGGTCACAGAATGCTTAGAGCGGTAGAACAGATATACACCACTCAGAATGCCAAGATTATTGTGAATGGGTTCTCTTCCGACAAGATTCTTATACAGAAGGGCACAAGGCAAGGATGCCCCCTTTCACCGCAGCTTTTTATCTTATCCTTAGAGATTTTACTGCATGTGATTAGAAACTCAGCATCGATACAAGGTTTGAACAATCGGGGGGAAATCTATAAAATACAAGCTTTTGCTGATGATTTATTATTAATTTTGGAAGACCCTACACGGTCCATGCCAGAACTTCTAAGAACCCTAAAGGAATATTCAGAAATATCTGGCTTTTTGATTAACAAAACAAAAACTGTAATGTTGACCAAAAATATTTCTGTGACTAATATTCAAGAATTAGTGGACCTATCAGGATTCATGCATGTGAATAAGGCGAAATATTTAGGCATAACGGTATCCAATAAATGTTCTACCCTCATTGATAACAATTATATCCCTCTGATTAAATCTGTAAAGGTAGATCTTGCTACCTGGGCCAAACTCCAGTTGTCACTAATGGGTAGGATAGCGGTTATCAAGATGTCCGTTTTACCAAAGCTGCTCTTCTTATTTCAATGCTTACCCGTGCTATCCAATTTTAAGATCTTGTCCGACCTAGAGAAGCATATTCGTATATTCATTTGGCAAAAGAAAAAAAGCTAGAATTAAAAATGCTTAATCTGCAAGACAGGTCTACTTCTGGGGGTTTCGCTTTACCTAATTTGTTCCTGTACTATAGAGCAGCAGCACTGACATGGATACGCGATTGGATTTCTATGACAAACGAAAGAATTTTAGGCTTGGAAGGTCACGATCTAGACAAAGGGTGGCACCATTACTTACTTATGGTATAGAGGTAATATTCCATCCCTGTTTAAAAGACATTGGATACGGAATGCCTTAATCAAAAGTTGGTTGTCTGTTAAAGACTTATTTTACCCCAAGGCTCCTAAATGGTTATCTCCAATGGAAGCAACTACTGAGGACCAGGCTCAAAGGTAGTTAGTAACACTTTAACATACAAACAACTTCTGTATGAGGACCAGACTCTTAAACCTCCAAATCAGTTATCCCTGGAAGGGGTAAACATAGACTGGTGGACTTATCAACAAATATACTCGCATTATAAACTAGTGCAGAAGGAAAGTGGATTTATGGTAAATGATAATGTCTTTGATAAAATACTGTCATCAGGTGAGAAGAAACTGTTGAGTAAGTTTTATAATATGCTGTTACTTGAAAGAACAAGTGACTCACAGGTTAAAGAATGTATGATAAGATGGGCGGAAAACTGTGGGCACTCCATCCACTTAGATAAATGGTATATGTTATGGCAAACGATTAAGATGTTCAAATCCACCTCATATAAAGAGAATTGTTATAAAATGTTCTACAGATGGCATCTTAGTCCTCATAGATTATCCAAGATGTACAACTGTTCACCCATATGCTGGAAGTGCGAGCAAGAAATCGGCTCTTTCTACCATATGTGGTGGACTTGTAAAAAAAAGCCAAACTATTCTGGAATATGGTTAAGAACTTACTAGACATACTGTGGGAGGTTAGGTTAAAACATACACCAGAACTATTCTTGTTAAATATTATAGATACTGAGGTAACATGAACAAAAATATGTAATTAATTATATAATAGTAACAGCCAGAATTCTGTATGCCCAACTTTGGAAGAACTCTGCAACACCTTCAAAAGATGACTTGAAAGGAAAACTATACTCGGCTATTGAAATGGACAGAATCTCCGGCCACTTGAAAGGAGAAGATGAAGAAGTTTTGTCAAGAAGATGGCAAGAGCTAATATCTGCGTTAAAAACCTTATAAATGATGTTTGCGCTATGAGATTGTTATCAATGTAAAGCGATCCCTTTTTCTTTTTTTCTTTCTTTTTTTTTAATAATAAATAAAAATATTATTTTAAAAAAAAGGAGTTTCTCTTCATGGAATGTTAGGCATTTAATATACATACATACATACATACATACATACATACATACATACATACATACATACATACATACATACATACATACATACATACATACATCATAATTTGTGCATCGTTAGGCTTTCCTTACCATATTCTTCATATTCTCTGGCTTTTGGCATCATATATGGTCCAGAGAAACTCTTTGCCTTCAACATATTCCTTATATACAAAAGGTTTTTAACAAATGTACAGTAGAAACGCCTTCTATTTTTCATATAGTTGTTCTGATATTCTAAAAGCTTTATATATGTAGTACAAGGCGTTTATGTAAAAGGCATTTTATATCAAAAGTATAGCAATGATTCACATCCAGTGGTTCTGTTGTTGTTTTGTCTATAAAAAATATAAGGAATTACAAATTGTATTCTGAATGGATTTACATTTCATATTCTTTATCTAAAAAGGATTTTAACTTCACATACACCACAACATGCATAGTTGTGCAGTACTTAACAAATTCCTTATAAACAAAGGAATTTCGCTTTGTCATCTACACAAACCTTTTAACTATATACATACTATGTAAATCATTCGGCTGTTTATCATATTCTTCATATTCAATTTTTTTTGGCATCACATATAGACCAGAGAAACTCCTTGTCTTCAACATATATTCCTTATATACTAAAGATTTTAAACAGAATATACAGTATAAACACCTTGTCGTATTTTTCATAAGGAGCTGTTCTGAAGCATGTTTAAAAGCTTTGTATATAAAGAATATGAAAAGCAAAAGGATGCATATTATTAGAGTCTACTGCTTAAAAGGCATTTTTAATAGAAATATAATAGAAATATAATAGGAGAAAAGGAATTTTATATCGAGTATGATGAGAGAAATGATGCACATCAAGTTTCTGTAAATAAGCTTATATGAAATATAACTACAAATTGTTGCTGCTCCTTTTCATATTCTTTAGATAGGATTTTTCCACATGCACAAGAAGATGCATAGTTCTGCTGTAAAAACATTCCTTAAAAAGGATTTTAGATTTACATACAAACACATCTTTTTTATAAAGCTTTTTAGCTATATACATACTATGTGCACCACGGCTCTCATCATATTTTTCATATTCAATGGTTTTTCGCATCAGATATAGTCCAGAGAAACTCCTTCAACAACATATTTCTTATATAGAAACGGTTTTTAGAAGGTTTTTACAGTAAAAACCGTGTTTTTCATATAGGAGTAGTTCTGACGCATATTTTAAGTTAAAAGCTTTGTATAAAATGATCCATATAATTTGAATCTACAGCTAAAATGCTTTGTGACAGATGTGATAGATGACAACTAGATAAGAATTAATTCTGTTTTTTTAAACTTAAAAAGATTGGTAAGTAATTTGAAATCTGGGGACGGATGCATGTCACAGAAGACAAGGAGTTTCTATGTAAAGTTAAAAGGAATTTTATATCAAGAGTATGATGAGAGAAATGATCCACATATTTTAACTTCACAGACACCAGAACAAGAGGTTCTGCTGTACTTAAGAAATTCCTTACAAAAGGATTTTAGCTTTACATACAACAAACACCATCTTTACTAAATAAATCTTTTCATCTACATATACGTACTATGTGCATCATTCGGCTCTCCTTACCACATTCTTCATTTTCAATTTTTTTGGCATCATATATAGTCGAGAGAAACCGTCTTCAACATAACATAGCAGAAACACATCGTGTTTTTCATATAGGAGCTGTTCTGAAGCATATTCTAAGATTAAAAGCTTTGTATATAAAGAATATGGAAAGCAGCAAAAGGATGCATATGTCTACTTCTATAAAGCTCTGTTTAAATGAAATGTATGTAATGCTAGAACGCTCTTTTCTAAGCTTTCAATAAAAGGAATATGATATGTAGCAGACAAGGAGTTTATGTAAAGTTAGGCATTTTATATCAAAAGTATGATGCACATCTTTTATATAAAGCTTGTTAACTATATAGATACCATGTGCAACATTCGGCTCTCCTTATATTCTTCATATTCAATGGTTTTTGGCCATATAGTCCAGAGAAACTCTTAGACAACATATTCCTTATATACAAAAGGTTTTTAACAGAATATACAGTACAACCTTGTATTTTTCATAGTAGTTCTGATGCATATTCCGCTTAAAAGCTTTGTATATAAAGAATATCTAAAGATGCATATAATTTTACTGCTATAAAGCTTTGTTTAATTGAAATAAGGTATAATGCTAGAATGCTCTTTTCTAAGCTTTCAATATAAGGAATATAATATGTAGAAAACAAGGAGTTTCTCTTCATGGAAGGTTAGGCATTTAATATACATACATACATACATACATACATACATACATACATACATACATACATACATACATACATACATACATACATACATACATACATACATACATACATACATACATACATACATACACATAGGTGCATCTTTAGGCTTTCCTTACCATAGTCTTCATATTCTCTGGCTTTTGGCATCATATATGGTCCAGAGAAACTCTTTGCCTTCAACATATTCCTTATATACAACAGGTTTTTAACAAATGTACAGTAGAAACGCCTTCTCTTTTTCATATAGTTGTTCTGAAGCATATTCTAAAAGCTTTGTATATGTAGAGGAAAAGGCGTTTATGTAAAAGGCATTTTATATCAAAAGTATGATAGCAATGATGCACATCCAGTGGTTCTGTAGTTAATGTTTTGTCTATAAGAAATATAAGGAACCTACAAATTGTATTTTGAATGGCTTTACATTTCATATTCTTTATTTAAAAAGGATTTTAACTTCACATACACCACAACGATGCATAGTTCTGCAGTACTTAAGAAATTCCTTATAAACAAAGGACTTTCGCTTTACTTGTCATCTACATAAACCTTTTAACAATATACATAATATGTGCATCATTCGGCCATCTAATTCTTCATATTCAATTTTTTTTAGCATCACATATAGACCAGAGAAACTCCTTGTCCTCAACATAACATATTCCTTATATACTAAAGATTTTAAACTGAATATAGAGTATAAACACCTTGTCGTATTTTACATAAGGAGCTGTTTTGAAGCATGTTTAAAAGCTTTGTATATAAAGAATATGAAAAGCAAAAGGATGCATATTATTAGAGTCTACTGCTAAAAGGCAGTAATAGAAATAGAAATATAATAGTATAAAAGGAATTTTATATCGAGTATGATGAGAGAAATGATGCACATGCTGCTCCTTTTCATATTCTTTAGATAAACAAGATTTTTTCACATGCACAAGAAGATGCATAGTTCTGCTGTAAAAACATTCCTTAAAAAGGATTTTAGATTTACATACAAACACATCATTTTTATAAAGCTTTTTAACTATATACATACCAAGTGCATCACGGCTCTCATCATATTCTTCATATTCAATGGTTTTTCGCAGATATAGTCCAGAGAAACTCCTTATCTTCAACATTTCTTATATACAAAAGGTTTTTAGAAGATTTTTACAGTAGAAACACTTTCTGTTTTTCATATATGAGTTGTTCTAAAGCATATTTTCAGTTTAAAAGCTTTATATACAAAGAATATGAAAAGTTCAGCAAAAGGATCCATATAATTTGAATCTACAGCTAAAATGCTTTGTTCAATAGAAATATGACAAGATAAGAATTGATTCTGGTTCATGTAATCTTAAAAAGATTGGTAATTTAAATAATGGAGAAGGATGCATGTCACGTTAGAAGGCAAGGAGTTTCTATGTAAAGTTAAAAAGAAATTTATATCATGATGAGAGAAATGATCCACATATTTTATGCAGTTAATAAGCTATCTCTAAGAAATTTAAGTAACTATAAATTGTATGTAATGCTATAACTTTTCTTTCTGCTTTCAGTATAAGGAATATATGTAGACAAGGAGTTTCTCTAAAAGGCATTTTATATCAAAATTATGATGAGAAATGATGCACATCCAGTGGTTATGTGGTTAAGCTTTATAAGAAATATAAGTACAAATTGTTTGTTGAACAGCTTTTCTGATTCTTTATATGAAAAGGATTTTAACTTCACATATGCCAGAACAAGAGGCATAGTTCTGCTGTACTTAAGAAATTTCTTACAAAGGATTTTAGCTTTACATACAACAAACACACCATCTACTATATAAAGCTTTTCAACTACATATACGTACTATGTGCAACATTCGGCTCTCCTTACCATATTCTTCATTTTCTTTTTTTTTGGCATCATATATAGTCCAGAGAAACTCCTTGACTTCAACATAACACAACGAATATACAATAGAAACATGATCGTGTTTTTCATATAGAGGCTGTTCTGCATATTCTAAGATTAAAAAGCTTTGTATACAAAGAATATGAAAAGTTTATATATAGGATGCATATAATTGAGTCTAATGCTATAAAGCATATAATTGCATATAATTGAGTCTACTATAAAGCTTTGTTTAAATGAAATGTATGTAATGCTAGAACACTCTTTTCTAAGCTTTCAATAAAAGGAATATGATAGGTAGACGACAAGGAGTTTATGTAAAGTGGGGCATTTTATATCAAAAGTATGATGCACCTCCAGTGGTTCTGTAGTTAATAAGCTTTGTCTGTAAGAAATATGTTACTACAAATTGTTTGTTGAAGTCCTCAACATCTCATATTCTTTAGATAAAATGGATTTTAATTTCACATGCACAAGAATAGTTCTGTTGTACTTAAAAAATTCCTTACCACGGATTTTAGATTTACCCGGAAATGCCGGGGAAAAATGCGTCCGGAATTGCGCGGCGTTCCAGGGTCGAGGCCCCGGCGCTGAGCCGGGAACGTCGGAAAAAAATACGTCCAGAATTGCGCAGCGTTCCAGGGTAGGGGCCCCGGCGCCGACCGGGAACGTCAGAAAAAAATGCATCCGGAATTGCGCGGCGTTCCCGGGTCGGGGCCCCGGCGCCGAGCCGGGAACGTCGGGAAAAAATGTGTCCAGAATTGCGCGGCATTCCCGGGTCGGGGCCCCGGCGCCGAGCTGGGAAAGTCGGAAAAAAAGGCATCCGGAATTGCACGGCGTTCCCTGGCCGGGGCCCCGGCGCCGAGGCTGGAAGGTCGGAAAGAAATGAGTCTGGAATTGGGGCCTCGGCACCGAGCCGGGAATGTAGGAAAAAAATTCATCCGGAATTCCACGGAGCTAGTGGGTCGGGGCCCCGGTGCCGAGCTGGAAACGTCGGGAAAAAGGCGTCCGGAATTGTGCGGCATTCCCGGATCGGAGCCATGGCGCCGAACCGGGAACGTGGAACAAAAGGCGTCCGGAATCCTGCGGCGTTCCCGGATCGGGGCCCCAGCGCCAACCCGGGCATGTCAGAAAATAAACGCATCCGGAACTCCGCATGGTTCACGGATCAGGGCCCCGGCGCCGACCCAGGTATGTAAAAAAAAAAAACACGTCCAGAATTCAGTGGTGTTCCCGGGTCGGGGCCCCAGCGTCGACCTGGGAATGTCGGAAAAAAAACGCACACGGAATTCCGCGGCGTTTCCGCGTTGGGGCCACGGCGCCGACCCGGGAATGTCGGGGAAAAAACGCGTCCGGAATTCCGCAGCGTTCCCAGATCGGGGCCCAGGTGTCGACCCGGGAATGTCGAAAAAAAACACGTCCGGAATCCCGCGGCGTTCCCGGATTGGGGCCCCGGCGCAGACCCGGGAATGTCGGCAAAAAAATGCGTCCAGAACCCTGCGGCATTCCCGGATTGGCGCCCCGGCACCGAAACGGGAATGTTGGGAAAAAAACTCATCCAGAATTCCGCGGCGTTCCCGGATCGTGGCCCAGGCGCCGACCCGGGAATGTCGGAAGAAAAAGCGTCCAGAACCCCGCAGCGTTCCCGGATGGGGAACCCGGCGCCGACCCGGGTATGTCAGCAAAAAAACGCATCCGGAATCCTGCAGCGTTCCCGGGTCGGGCCCCGGCGCCGACCCGGGAACGTTGGAAAAAAACGCATCCGGAATCCCGCGGCGTTCCCGGATCGGGGCCCCAGCGCCAACCCAGGGAATGTCAGAAAAAAAACGCGTCCGGAACTCCGCATGGTTCCCGGATCGGGGCCCCGGCGCCGACCCGGGAATGTAAAAAAAAAACACGTCCGGAATCCCGCGGTGTTCCCGTATCGGGGCCCCGGCGCAGACCCGGGAATGTCGGCAAAAAAATGCGTCCAGAACCCCGCGGCATTCCCGGATCGGCGCCCCGGCACCGACGCGGGAATGTCGGGAAAAAAACGCATCCGGAATTCCGCGGCGTTCCCGGATCGTGGCCCAGGCGCCAACCCGGGTATGTCGGAAGAAAAAGCGTCCAGAACCCCGCAGCATTCCCGGATGGGGAACCCGGCGCCGACCCGGGAATGTCGGCAAAAAAACGCATCCGGAATCCCGCAGCGTTCCTGGGTCGGGGCCCTGGCGCCGACCCAGGTATGTCAAAAAAACGCACATGGAATTCCGCAACGTTCCCAGGTCCGGGCCGCGGCGCCGACCCGGGAATTTCGGGGAAAAAACGCACACGGAATTCCGTGGCGTTCCCGGGTCGGGGCTGCGGCGCCGACCCGGGAATGTCGGGGAAAAAAATGCGTCCGGAATTCCGTGGCATTCCCAGATCGGGGGCCAGGCGCCGACCTGGGAATGTCGGAAGAAAAAGCGTCCAAAACTCCGCAGCGTAACCGGATCAGGGCCCCGGCACCGACCCGGGAATATCGGAAAAAAACGTCCGGAGTTCTCCGTCGTTCCCGGGTCGGGGTCCTAGCGCCGACCCGGGAATCTCGGAAAAAAACTCATCTGGAATCCCGCACCGTTCCCGGATCGGGGCCCCGGCGCCAACCCGGGAATGTCGGAAAATAAACGCGTCCGGAACTCCGCAGCGTTCCCGGATCGGGGCCCAGGCGCCGACCCAGGTATGTCAAAAAAACGCACATGGAATTCCGCAACGTTCCCGGGTCCGGGCCGCGGCGCCGACCCGGGAATTTCGGGGAAAAAACGTCCAGAATCCCCGGGTGTTCCCGGGTCGGGGCCCCGGCGCCGACCCGGGAATGTCGGGGAAAAAACGCACCCGGAATCCCACAGCGTTCCCGGGTCGGGGCCCCGGCGCCGACCCAGGAATATCGGAAAAAATCGCGTCCGGAATCCTGTGGCGTTCCCGGGTCAGGGCCCCGGCGCCGACCCGGTAATGTCAGAAAAAAAACGCGTCTGGAATTCCGCGGCATTCCCGGATCGGGACCCCGGCGCCGACCTGGGAATGTCGGAAAAAAAACACGTCCGGAATCCCGCGGCGTTCCCGGATCGGGTCCCCGGTGCAGACCTGGGAATGTCGGAAATAAAACGCGTCCGGAATCCCGCGGCGTTCCCGGCTCGGGGTCCCTGCGCCGACCCGGGAATTTTGGGGGAAAAACGCATCCGGAATCCCGCAGCGTTCCCGGCTCGGGGCCCCGGCGCCGACCCGGGAATGTCGGGAAAAGAACGCATCCGGAATCCCGCGGCGTTTTAGGTCGGGGCTCCGGCGCCGACCCGGGAACGTCGGAAAAAAACACATCTGGAATTCCACGGCGTTCCCGACTCGGTGCCCCGGCGCCGACCCAGGAATGTCGGGAAAAAAACGCGTCCGGAATCCCGCAGCGTTCCCGGATCGGGACCCCGGCGCCGGCCCGGGAATGTCGGAAAAAAAAACGCATCCGGAATCCCGCAGCGTTCCCGGATCGTGACCCCAGCGCCAACCCGGGAATGTCGGAAAAAAAACGCATCCGGAATCCCGCATCGTTCCCGGATCGGGACCCGAGCGCCAACCCGGGAATGTCGGAAAATAAACGCGTCCGGAATAACCCGGCGTTCCCGGATCGGGACCCCGGCGTCGACCCGGAAATGTCGGAAAAAAAACACGTCCGGCATCTTGCGGCGTTCCCGGATCGGGTCCCCGGCGCCGACCTGGGTATGTCGGAAATAAAACGCGTCCGGAATCCCGCGGCGTTCCCGGCTCGGGGCCCCTGCGCCGACCCGGAAATTTCGGGAAAAAAACACGTCCAGAATCCCGCGGCGTTCCCGGATCGGGTCCCTGGCTCCGACCTGGGAATGTCGGAAATAAAACACGTCCGGAATCCCGCGGCTTTCCCGGCTCGGGGCCCCTGCGCCGACCCGGGAATTTTGGGAAAAAAACGCGTCCGGAATCCCGCAGCGTTCCCGGCTCGGGGCCCCGGCACCGAACCGGGAATGTCGGGAAAAAAACGCATCCTGAATCCCACGGCGTTTCTGTGTCGGGGCCCCGGCGCCGACCCGGGAATGTCGGGAAAAAAACGCACAAGGAATCCCGTGTCGTTCCCGGATCAGGGCCCCGGCACCGACCCGGGAATGTCGGGGAAAAAAACGCATCCGGAATCCCACGGCGTTTCTGTGTCAGGGCCCCGGCGCCGACCCGGGTATGTCGGGAAAAAAACGCACAAGGAATCCCGTGTCGTTCCCGGATCAGGGCCCCGGCACCGACCCGGGAATGTCAGAAAAAAAACACATCCGGAATTCCGCGGCGTTCCCGGATCGGGACCCCGGCATCGACCCGGAAATGTCGAAAAAAAAAACACGTCCGGCATCTTGCGGCGTTCCCGGATCGGGTCCCCGGCGCCGACCTGGGTATGTCGGAAATAAAACGCGTCCGGAATCCCGCGGCGTTCCCGGCTCGGGGCCCCTGCGCCGACCCGGAAATTTCGGGAAAAAAACACGTCCGGAATCCCACGGCGTTCCCGGATCGGGTCCCCGGCTCCGACCTGGGAATGTCGGAAATAAAACACGTCCGGAATCCCGCGGCTTTCCCGGCTCGGGGCCCCTGCGCCGACCCGGGAATTTTGGGAAAAAAAGCGTCCGGAATCCCGCAGCGTTCCCGGCTCGGGGCCCCGGCACCGACCCGGGAATGTCGGGAAAAAAACGCATCCTGAATCCCACGGCGTTTCTGTGTCGGGGCCCCGGCGCCGACCCGGGAATGTCGGGAAAAAAACGCACAAGGAATCCCGTGTCGTTCCCGGATCAGGGCCCCGGCGCCGACACGTTAATGTCGGAAATAAAACGCATCCGAAATCCCGCGGCGTTCCCGGATCGGGGCCCCGGCACCGACCCGGGAATGTCGGGGGAAAAAACGCATCCGGAATCCCACGGCGTTTCTGTGTCAGGGCCCCGGCGCCGACCCGGGTATGTCGGGAAAAAAACGCACAAGGAATCCCGTGTCGTTCCCGGATCAGGGCCCCGGCACCGACACGTTAATGTCGGAAATAAAACGCATCCGGAATCCCGCGGCGTTCCCGGATCGGGGCCCCGGCGCTGACCTGGGAATGTCGGAAGAAAAAGCGTCCAGAACTCCGCAGCGTTCCCCTATCGGGGACCCGGCGCCGACCCGGGAATGTCGGAAAAAAAACGCGTCCGGAATCCTGCAGCGTTCCCGGGTCGGGGCCCCAGCGTTGACCCGGGAATGTCGGAAAAAAAACGCATCCAGAATCCCGCAGTGATCCCGGGTCAGGGCCCCGGCGCCGACCCGGGAACGTCGGAAAAAATCGCATTCGGAATCCCGTGGCGTTCCCGGGTCAGGGCCCCGGCGTCGACCCGGGAATGTCAGAAAAAAACGCGTCTGGAATTCCGTGGCGTTCCCGGATCGGGACCCCGGCGCCGACCCGGAAATGTCGGGAAAAAAACACGTCCGGAATCCCGCGGCGTTCCCGGATCGGGTCCCCGGCGCTGACCTGGGAATGTCGGAAATAAAACGCATCCGGAATCCCGCGGCGTTCCCGGCTCGGGGCCCCTGCACCGACCCGGGAATTTTGGGAAAAAAACGCATCCAGAATCCCGCGGCGTTCCCGGCTCGGGGCCCCGGCGCCGACCCGGGAATGTCGCAAAAAAAAACGCATCCGGAATCCCACGGCGTTTCTGTGTCGGGGCCCCGGCGCCGACCCGGGAATGTCGGGAAAATAATGCACCTGGAATCCCGTGTCGTTCCCGGATCAGGGCCCCGGCGCCGACACGTTAATGTCGGAAATAAAACGCATCCGGAATCCCGCGGCGTTCCCGGATCGGGGCCCCGGCGCTGACCTGGGAATGTCGGAAGAAAAAGCGTCCAGAACTCCGTAGCGTTCCCCTATCGGGGACTCGGCGCCGACCCGGGAATGTCGGAAAAAATGCGTCCGGAATCCTGCAGCGTTCCCGGCTCGGGGCCCCTGCGCCGACCCGGGAATGTCGGGAAAAACGCATCCGGAATCCCGCGGCGTTTCTGTGTCGGAGCCCCGGCGCCGACCCGGGAATGTCGGCAAAAAAACCCTCCCGGAATCCCGCAGCGTTCCCGGATCGGGGCCCCGGCGCCGACCGGGGATTGTCGGGAAAAAAACGCACCCGGAATCCCGCGTCGTTCCCGGATTCGGGCCCCGGTGCCGACACGTTAATGTCGGAAATAAAACGCACATGGAATTCCGCGGCGTTCCCGGATCGGGGCCGCGGCGCCGACCCGGGAATTTCGGGAAATAAACGTGTCCAGAATCCCCGGGCGTTCCCGCGTCGGGGCGCCGGCGCCGACCCGGGAATGTCGAAAAAAAAAACCGCATCCGGAATCCCGCAGCGTTCCCGGATCGGGGCCCCAGCGCCAACCCGGGCATGTCAGAAAATAAACGCATCCGGAACTCCGCAGCGTTCCCGGATCAGGGCCCCGGCGCCGACCCAGGTATGTCAAAAAAAAAAACACACGTCCAGAATTCAGTGGTGTTCCCGGGTCGGGGCCCCAGCGTCGACCTGGGAATGTCGGAAAAAAAACGCACACGGAATTCCGCGGCGTTTCCGCGTTGGGGCTGCGGCGCCGACCCGGGAATGTCGGGGAAAAAAATGCGTCCGGAATTCCGTGGCATTCCCAGATCGGGGGCCAGGCCCCGACCTGGGAATGTCGGAAAAAAAGCCCGGAATTCCGCGGCGTTCCCGGATCGGGCCCCGGCACCGACCCGGGAATATCGGAAAAAAACACGTCCGGAGTTCTCCGTCGTTCCCGGGTCGGGGTCCTGGCGCCGACCCGGGAATCTCGGAAAAAAACTCATCTGGAATCCCGCACCGTTCCCGGATCGGGGCCCCGGCGCCAACCCGGGAATGTCGGAAAATAAACGCGTCCGGAACTCCGCAGCGTTCCCGGATCGGGGCCCAGGCGCCGACCCAGGTATGTCAAAAAAACACACATGGAATTCCGCAACGTTCCCGGATCGGGCCCGGCGCCGACCCGGGAATGTCGGAAAAATGCCCCCCACGGCAGCCAGAATTCCACGGGTGTTCCCGGCGTTCTTGGAACGGCCCCGCGCCCGACCCAGGAATGTCGGAAAAAAACGCACCGGAATCCCACAGCGTTCCCGGGTCGGGCCCCGGCGCCGACCCAGGAATATCGGAAAAAATCGCGTCCGGAATCCTGTGGCGTTCCCGGGTCAGGGCCCGGCACCGACCCGGGAATGTCAGAAAAAAACGCCCTGGAATTCGCGGCATTCCCGGATCGGGCCCCGGCGCCCGACCGGAATGTCGGAAAAAAAACGCCCGGAATCCCGCGGCGTTCCCGGATCGGGTCCCTGCGCCCGACCCGGAATGTTGGGGAAAAATGCACCTGAATTCCGCGGCGTTTCCCGGATCGGTGCCCCGGCACAGACCCGGGAATTTCGGAAAAATGCACCCGGAATTCCGCGGCGTTCCCGGATCGGAGCCCCGGCGCCGAACCGGGAAAGTCGGAAAAAACGCACCCGGAATTCCGCGGCGTTCCCGGATCGGCGCCCCGGCGCCGACCCAGGAATGTCGGAAAAAAACGCGTCCGGAATCCCGCGGCGTTCCCGGATCGGGCCCCTGCGCCGACCCGGAATGTCGAAAAAAACGCGCCCGAATTCCCGCAGCGTTCCCGGATCGGGACCCTGCACCGAACCCGGGAATGTCGGAAAAAATGCATCCGGAATTCCCGCGGCGTTCCCGGATCGGGCCCAGCGCCGACCCGGGAATGTCGGTAAACGCGCCTGGAATTCCGCGGCCTTCCCGGATCGGTGCCCCGGCGCTGACCCGGGAATGTCGGAAAAAAGACGCCTGGAATTCCACGGCGTTCCCGGATCGGGGCCCCGGCGCCCGACCCGGAATGTCGGAAAAAAACACATGGAATTCCGCGGCGTTCCCGGATCGGCGCCCCAGCGTCGGAAAAAAACCCGGAATGTCGGAAAAAAACACCCGGAATTCCAATAAACGCGCGTTCCCGGATCGGCGCCCCTGCACCAACCCGGGAATGTCAGAAAATTGCGCCTGGAATTCCGCGGCGTTCCTGGATCGGCACCCCGGCGCTGAACCGGGAATGTCGGAAAAATGCACCCGGAATTCCATGGCGTTCCCGGATCGGAGCCCCGGCGCCGACCCGGGAATGTCGGAAAAATGCGCCCGGAATTCTGCGGCGTTCCCAGATCGGCACCCTGACGCCGACCCGGGAATGTCGGGAAAAAAACACCCGAATTCCACGCCCGCGTTCCCCCGGGATCGGGCCCCAGCGCTGACCCGGGAATGTCGGAAAAAACGCCCGGAATTCCGCGGCGTTCCCGGATCGGCGCCCCGGCGGTGACCCGGGAATGTCAAAAAAATGCACCCGGAATTCGCGGCCTTCCTGGATCGGCGCCCCGGCACCAACCCGGGAATGTCAGAAAATTGCGCCTGGAATCCCGCGGCGTTCCTGGATTGGCACCCCGGCGCCGACCCGGGAATGTCGGTAAACGTGCCTGGAATTCCGTGGTGGTCCCGGATCAGCGTCCCGGCGCTGACCCAGGGATGTCGGAAAACGCACCTGGAATTCCGCAGCGTTCCCGGATCAGCGCCCCGGCGCCGACCCAGGAATGTCGGAAAATGCACCTGGAATTCCGCAGCGTTCCCGGATCAGCGCCCCGGCGCCGACCCAGGAATGTCGGAAAAATGCGCCCGGAATTCCGCAGCCTTCCCGGATCGGCGCCCGGCGCTGACCCGGGAATGTCGGAAAAATGCACCCGGAATTCCACGGCGTTCCCGGATCGGCGCCCCGGCGCCGACCCGGGAATGTCGGAAAAATGCGCCCGGAATTCCGCGGCGTTCCCGGATCGGCGCCCCGGCGCCGACCCGGGAATGTCGGAAAAAATGAGCCCGGAATTCCACGGCGTTCCCGGATCGGCGCCCCGGCGCCGACCCTGGAATATTGAAAAAAGCGCCTGGAATTCCGCAGCCTTCCCAGATCGGTGCCCCGGCGCTGACCCGGGAATGTCGGAAAAAATGCACCCGGAATTCCACGGCCTTCCCGGATCGGCGCCCCGGTGCCGACCCGGGAATGTCGGAAAATGCACCCGGAATTCCGTGGCGTTCCCAATTCGGCGCTCCGGCGCCGACCCGGGAATGTCGGAAAAATGCGCCCGGAATTCCGCGGTGTTCCCGGATCGGCATCCCGGAGCCCACCCGGGAATGTTGGAAAAATGCACCCGGAATTCGGCGGCCTTTCCGGATTGGCGCCCCGCGCTGACCCGGGAATGTCGGAAAAATGAGCCCGGAATTCCACAGCGTTCCCGGATCGGCATCCCGGCGCCGACCCAGGAATATCGGAAAAATACGCCCGGAATTCCGCGGCCTTCATGGATCGGCGCCCCGGCTCTGACCCGGGAATGTCGGGAAAATGCACCCTTTATTCCACGGCCTTCCCGGATTGGCGCCCCGGCGCCGACCCGGGAATGTCGAAAAAATGCGCCCTGAATTCCGTGGCTTTCCCGGTTCGGCGCCCCGGCGCTGACCCGGGAATGTCGGAAAAATGCGCCCGGAATTCCGCGGCCTTCCCGGATTGGCACTCCGCGCCGACCCGGGAATGTCGGGAAAAAAACGCGTCCAGAATCCCGCAGCGTTCCCGGATCGGGGCCTCGGCGCCGACCCAGGAATGTCGGCAAAAAAACGCGTCCGGAATCCCGCAGTGTTCCCGGGTTGGGGCCCCGGCGCCGACCCGGGAACGTCGGAAAAAATCGCGTCCGGAATCCCGTGGCATTCCCGGGTCAGGGGCCCGGCGCCGACCCGGGAATGTCAGAAAAAAACGCGTCTGGAATTCCGTGGCGTTCCCGGATCGGGACCCCGGCGCCAACCAGGAAATGTCGGAAAAAAACACGTCCGGAATCCCACGGCGTTCCTGGATCGGGTCCCCAGCGCCGACCTGGGAATGTCGGAAATAAAACGCGTCCGGAATCCCGCGGCGTTCCCGGCTCGGGGCCCCGGCGCCGACCCGGGAATTTTGGGGAAAAAACGCGTCCAGAATCCCGCGGCGTTCCCGGCTCGGGGCCCCGGCGCCGACCCGGGAATGTCGGAAAAAAACGCATCCGGAATCCCGCGGCGTTTCTGTGTCGGGGCCCCGAGCGCCCGACCGGGAATGTCGGAAAAAACGCACCTGGAATCCCGTGGCGTTCCCGGGATCAGGGCCCGGCGCCCGACCCGTTAATGTCGGAAAAAAAACGCATCCGGAATCCCGCGGCGTTCCCGGATCGGGCCCCGGCGCCTACCCGGGAATGTCGGAAGAGAAAGCGTCCAGAACTCCTCAGCGTAACCGGATCGGGGTCCCGGCGCCGACCCGAGAATGTCGGAAAAAAACTCATCCGGAATCCCGCGGCGTTCCCGGATCGGGGCCCCGGCGCCGACCCGGGAATGTCGGCAAAAAAACGCGTCCGGAATCCCGCAGCGTTCCTGGATTGGCGCCCCGGCACCGATGGTGGAATGTCGGGAAAAAAATGCATCCGGAATTCCGCGGCGTTCCCGGTTCGGTGCCCCGGCGCCGACCCAGGAACGTCGGGAAAAAAACGCGTCCGGAATTCCGCGGCGTTCCCAGATAGGGGCCCAGGCGCCGACCCGGGAACGTCGAAAAAAACGCGTCCAGAATCCCACGACGTTCCCGGATCGGGGCCCCAGCACCAACCCGGGAATGTCGGAAAATAAACGCATCCGGAACTCAGCATGGTTCCCGGATCAGGGCCCCGGCGCCGACCCAGGAATGTCGGGAAAAAAAAACATCCGAATTCCCAGCGGCGTTCCCGGTCGGGCCCCAGCGTCGACCCGGGAATGTCGGAAAAAAAACGCACCCGGAATCCCACAGCGTTCCCGGGTTGGGGCCCCGGCACCGACCCGGGAATATCGGAAAAAATCGCGTCCGGAATCCCGTGGCGTTCCCGGGTCAGGGCCCCGGCACCGACCCGGGAATGTCAGAAAAAAAAACGCGTCTGGAATTCCGCGGCGTTCCCGGATTGGGACCCCGGCGCCGACCCGGGAATGTCGGAAAAAACACGTCCGGAATCCCGCGGCGTTCCCGGATCGGGTCCCCGGCGCCGACCCGGGAATGTCGGAAAAAAAATGCATCCGGAATCTTGCAGCGTTCCCGGATCGGGACCCCAGTGCCAACCTGGGAATGTCGGAAAATAAACACGTCCGGTACTCCGCAGCGTTCCCGGATCGGTGCCCAGGCGCTGACCCAGGTATGTAAAAAAAAACACATCCAGAATTCAGCGGTGTTTCCGGGTCAGGGCCCCAGTGTCGACCCGGGAATGTCGGAAAAAAACTCACATGGAATTCCGCGGCGTTCCTGGGTCGGGGCCGCGGCGCCGACCTGGGAATTTCGGGAAAAAAACGTGTCCAGAATCCCCGGGCGTTCCCGGGTCGGTCGGGAAAAAAACGCATCCGGAATCCCGCAGCGTTCCCGGATCGGGACCCCAGCGCCGACCTGGGAATGTCGGAAAAAAACGCACCCGGAATCCCGCGTCGTTCCCGGATCGGGGCCCCGGCGCCGACACGTTAATGTCGGAAATAAAACGCACATGGAATTCCGCGGCGTTCCTGGATCGGGGCCGCGGCGCCGACCCGGGA
>JAPFRF010000588.1:0-58086 GCA_029282475.1 Phrynocephalus forsythii | reverse complement strand
TCTGCTACACAAATATGAACCACTTGGGGGTACTTCTATTGGGCTGAATTCTTTCCCAAGTCCTTGTTGGCATCAGCTATGCCAGTGAAGTAAGAACCCCACTGGCTCTGCTGAGACTTCACTACACAAACCACTGTGGAGTCACTTTTGGTAGAGGGCCTTGGGGGGAGGGAAATGTCATGATACAGAGGGAATCCAAAGGCTAGAATGCCACAGCCATAAAAGTTAAACACCCATCATCCCACAAAAGCCTAACACCCATTTCAAAACATTTGCTAATGCTATGCTGTGCCAGAAGTGCAGCTTTCCCCTTCCTTCCTTCCTTCCTTCCTTCCTTCCTTCCTTCCTTCCTTCCTTCCTTCCTTCCTTCCTTCCTTCCTTCCTTCCTTCCTTCCTTCCTTTCTTTCTTTCTTTCTTTCTTTCTTTCTTTCTTAACTGACTCATAACCAAGCCATTTGGGGAGGTTGTAAATAAATCACAAGAAAATGACCCTGGTCTGCTTGGAGGTAACCTCCTTTCTTGCCAATCCACACCTCCACCCGTTACCCACATCTCCTCTTTGTGGGAGGGAGGAATATTATGGGGTGTAAGGAGGAAGTCCATGAGAAGAGGCTGCCTTCCACTCACCTTTGCTCAGGTTGTAGTAATTCCTTACGTTCTCCACACTCACTCGGAATGTCTCCTCTGCATTACGGAAGTTCCGGGTGTTCCACTCCCAGTACTGGGGATCCTTTTCTACCACCTCCTTCTTCATCCAGGGCACTTGAGACTCCATTCTTTTAGTGTTGCTGTCATACTGGACAAAGAGCTGGCCATCCACGTATCCCACCAAGATGAACTGGGGCAGCCCCTGGTTGTGTTCAGAGACCCCAGTGTAGAAATAGCGCAGGGAGTGGAAAGAGGAGGAGGAGCCTGGCAGAAAAGGAAACATACATAAGAACATAAGAAGAGCTATGTCTGATCAGGCCAAAGGCCCATCTAGTCCAGCTTCCTGTATCTCACAGTGGCCCCCACCAGATGTGTTTGGGAGCTGTCCCTTGGTTTCTGTGGTATGAGGAGCCTCAAAGTTGGTGACATCCAGAAAATGTCCTCCTTTTTAGAAGATCCAGGTTTCATGGGTATGGCAGGAAGGTAGGGAGGTAGCCCTGAAGAAAATGTATTCCTGGGAGGAGGAAGGAAAGGTGGAGGGCAGAAAAGGAAGAGAAAACGGTCAAAAGATACAAAGGAAAGAGACGTGGAAAAGACAGGGCAGACGGAAGCAAAAGCTTTTGATATGAAAACATAGGGCGCTTTTACACGACCTCTAAAATCCGCTGGCAACTTAAATTTGGACCAGAGATTGTGGGGGTTTGTCGCTCTTCCTGTGTTTCCACCCCTCCGCACTCCTGTTTCTGTTTGCGTGAGGGGAGGGAGAAAAAAAGGGAGAAAAAAATGCAGGCTCACCTCTGTCTGAGCCTCGTAGTGATTCCTGTCTCTTAAAGGGGCAACGGGGACAATAAAAAACAAAGAGACGGTGAGAGAGCCGAGCAGTCACAGCTTTACAATGCGCATCGGAAGATTTTTTACCTCATGGAGGCCAGGTACTTGAAAAGTGCACTGGGATGCGCTTAGGTGGTCATGGTGGTACTTAATTTTTTTTAAAGTCCAGAGCTGGTGGGAAAACATTTTTAAGCTCCGGATCTGGGAGCCCTTTGCCTCAGACTTTAGGGGTCGTGTAAAAGCGCCCATAAAGACAGGAAAGAAGCATGAAATTTATGAGGGCCAGAGAAGGGGAGAAAAGAAAAAAAAAACAGAATTGGACGAAGTTGCCTTTGGGTACCAGGGCAGAGGTGGTGCTGCTGACCCCTCCACTTCTCGCTCCCCTGCTGGGTGGGGTCCCCAGGTCACCCCACCCTCATCCATGGGGCACCCTGTGAGGGATCTCCCCACAGTGACTGCACCCCCGACAAGAAAGAAGGTCCAGTCTGGATTCACATCCCCTCTAATTATTATCGGGCCTGCTGCGTGGGGTGCGCCTCCATGACTCCCCCCTCTCTGCAGTTTCTGTGGCAGCCAGACATTTGCTGAGGATGTATGGGTGAAGAAAACTCTTGGGGGGGGGGGGGAGAAGGCAAGCATACCTAACTGTGCCCTAGCCTGGACTGACATGAACCCTAGATGTCCATGCCATCAGGGGTCCCAATTGTGAGTTGAACCTTCCATGGCGGTAACATAGGCTGCAGTGTTTCAAACTGGATTGTGCATCCCCGCACAAACACACACCCCATCTAAAGAAGCATACATGTCTCCCTGCCTGGCCTTTACCATAATCCAGTGGTGGCAAACATTAGGCACTCCTGATGTTTTGGACCACAACGCTCACAAGTCCTATGTCATTTGCAATCATAGAATCATACAATCATAGAGTTGGAGTAGACCTCAAGGGCCATCTAGTCCAACCCCCTGCCATGCAGGAACCCCATCACAATATTTCCGACAGATGGCCATCCAGCCTCTGCTTAAAAACCTCCAAACGACACAACCACCCTCCGTGGCAGCATCTTCCACTGCTGAACAGCTCTAACTGTCATGAAGTTCTTCCTAATGTTCAAATGGAATCTCTTTTCCTGTAGTTTGAAACCATTACGCCGAGTCCTAGTCTCTGAAGCCATGGAAAACAAACCTGTTCCCTCTTCAATATGACATCCTTTCAAATATTTAAACATAGCTATCATATCCCCCTCTCAGTCTTCTTTTTGAAAGGCTAAACATTCCCAGCTCCCTAAGCCGTTCCTCGTAAGACATTCCCTCCAGGCCCTCAACCATCCTGGTCGCCCTCCTCTGCACCTGCTTGAGGTTGTCAACATCCTTTTTAAATTGAGGTGCACAGAACTGGACACAGTACTCCAGGTGGGGTCTGGGAGTTGTGGCGTAAAATATCTGGAGTGCCGAACCTTCGCCTCCACTGCCAGACTCCAACAACAGAAACAAAAACACAACAAAGTACAATTCTGGTTTTTATTAAAGTGTAAAACCATAAAAGTCATAAAAGTACTGTAATTTGCAATTGAAATTTAAACTTAATTTCATAATTTAAATTAACACAAAAGAAGCATGTTTAGTTTTTCTACTTTTGACACCAACCACGGAAGCTTATGTAAGTGGATAAAACTAATTTCCTTTATGAAATATCAGTTCCACAACTCCCTGGCATTTGTCCACAGACACACACAAACACACTCCAGACTACAAATCCCTGCGTGACTCAATGAAATGCTTTGGCCACTTGCCTCTTTTTTGTCCAACACCATAGCAATCCTAATGCAGCTTTCAAGATACACGAGATATTTAAAGAAGGCTTTTTACCAAAGTCCTCTCCTTCCCAGTGAGTTCCACGTGGGGTTGCCTTTGGAACCAGATGCTCAGAAACTTCACTGGGTCTAAAAAACTGCAGCCAGAGCGTTCACTGGGGCTGCCAACAGGAATCACACAGCACTCATTTCACCAGCTCCACTAGCTGCCGACCTCCTCCGTCTCCAGGGACAATTCAACCTAATGGGTCTAAACTAGAAAGCTCTCTAATAATGGCTTGGGTCCGAGAAAGGCAGTGTTTTCCCTTCATAAGCCTGACTGAGTGTTAAGATCCACCAGGAGAGGCCTTTCTCTCCCTCCTGCCACTTTCAGGGCTGCATTTGTCTTTTATGGTGTAATAATCTGTCTTGGGTTCTTTTTAAAGAGAAAGGATGGGTAAAAATATTTTAAATAGATACATAAAATTTCCATGGCTGAGTAAGGATTTGAACACAGGTCTTCTGGGATCTACTCTGTTTACTGAAGATAAATCTGAATAAAGCAATAAAATAATTAAAATCATCACAAAGATCACTAAAATTGAGGTCACTTAAAACCAAGGCACCTGTATCCTCAAAGGCTTTCACGGCTGAGATCTGATAGCCGTTGTGACTTTTTCGGGCTGTTTGGCCATGTTCTGGAAGTTTTTCTTCCTGACGTTTCACCAGACTCTGTGGCTGGCATCTTCAGAGGGCAAGGAGCTCAGGGAACAAGGAGTTTTTCTCTGTGCTCTGGGGTATAGAGTGAGCGAGGCTGGGGTTCTTAAAGTTGTGGGAAGGAAGAAGCTTGTCCTATGCAGGACAATAGGTGTTTGTCCTTGTATTGTGATGAAGAGATTATTAAGACGTTTCAATGTAATCAGGGATAGCAATGATCCCAATATGTAGTGGATGTGTAGTTGTTCTATTGTGTGAACTCATCACCTTTGCTGTGGCTGGATGAGAATCATTGAGCTTTGAGCTTTTTGCACTCTGCAGCCTTTAGTACTGGAAGCCAGGCTTTGTTGATTTTTAGATTTTCTTCTTTTTGTTGAAACTGTGCTTATGTTAGGTGTCCTCTCTCTAAAATCTTTTAGTGTAATTTGAGAATCTGTATCTGTCCCAACTCAAATCTGCCATTGTAGGGATGCCAGAAGGGGCAACCTGTGACCTTGTAAATGAATTGATCTTTGGCTCCTTCACTGTAGCCACCTCAAGGGCCATGTAATCCAACCCCCTGCCATGCAGGAACCGCCATCACAGTGCTCCCGACAGATGGCCGTCCAGCCTCTGCTTGAAATCCTCCAAAGAAGGAGACCCCACCACCCTGGTGAGAAGCAGGGTGAAAATAGTCCTTCATTGACATCTGAATATATATATAATATATATATAAGACCTACCCAAAAAATAAGCCCTAGTAGCATTTTACTGCCATCCCCTCCAGCCACCTCACTTCCTCTCCACCAACCTCAGGCAGCGCATCGCTGCCTGGGCCCCTTTGCAAAAATAAAATTAAATTAAATTAAAACATTGGCGGCGACTTTTTTCCTTCCTCCTCCGATCCCCGAAGGGACTCACCTTCGCAGGCTAAGAAGAGGACGGTCAGCGCCCCCAGGAAGAAGGCGGGAGCCGGAGGCCGCCCCATTCCGGCCTCCGGTCCCAAAACCTGCGTGTTCGTTGGTCTTCGGGGTCTCGATCCGGAGCGACGACCGACCCTCCACCCGCTTCCACCGACACTGGTCGATTGAAAACATAACTTCTTGCGGCAATAGGAGAATGTTTCACTTTTGTGCCCTAATAAATTTATTCCTTCTTGTTTCTTTCTATTGGAAATATCCAAACAGGGAATATGCTGTTTGTACTGTAACTTGTTTAAAGGTTAAACAGGTGATAGTGTTTCAGTATTTTAATACCTGTGAGGCAGAAAACTCATCAGCATTTGATGCATGCATGAAAAACTGTATCTGATTACATTTTCTCTTCTAAAAAGCCGGCAAACATCTAGGAAGCTGTCCTGTTTTTTAAAACAGTCAGATTCCTCTGAGCTGAATGTGACGCTTCAGCGGTTGCAAACAGGACGGACTGGGTCGGCTGTTTGAAGGCAGAGGCAGCCATTTTGTGCTCTGTCCCATAAGCGTGACAGAGCCAGCCTGCACAAAATGGCCTCTCTTGCCAGAAGGCAAGCCAGGACAGCCTCCCCTCATAATCTCCCTTCCTTCCGAACAGAGTGTTCTTGTGGGTGAGGCAGCAAATGCTGAAACCGAAAGCCATTGTAGGCTTGGCGTGCGATCAAGACACAAAAACACCTAACGAGCGATATAGCTGACAGCAAAGCCTTTGAACCCAATTATATACCAACTAATCCAGTGATTAGTTATTTACTATTTTAAGTTGTTTAATCTGTTTTTCTATTTTGTATATGTTTGTAAACCGCCCAGAGTAGCTTTTTTGCTAGATGATTGTGGTATATAAATCAAATAAATAAATAATAAATAAATAAATGTTTCTTTTCTGCCATGGAGTTTCTCAAAGAGCAAGATCCACCGACTATTAACATTCCTTCTCCAGCTTTGCCCTGGCCCCAATTTAAGTCCCTTTGTAACCCGTGAGTCAGGCAGGAAAGTCCCTGTGTGCTTCCCGCAACACTGCCAACTTTGCTCTGATTTCTTCTGTTAAGCCCATTAATGTATTATCATTTTTCAAAGGGTTGTTTTAAGAAATGGTTATGGTTAGAATGGATGCAGCTATTTCCAACACACTTGTTTCTCCCTCATTCTCCCCCTTCTTTCACCTCGTCTTTGAGTTTCTTAGGCATCCGCCTTCTGCCACTTGGCTGGAAGCTCCATCGACCCCTCTGGGACCTTCTCTTACCTATCTCACATTCAGCTGGTTTCAGGGGGACCATACAAGGCACCACCAAGTGCCTTCTTCCAAATACCCTACATGTATTGCCCCCCTCCTTTTCATTGAGGCAGTGAAACTCTTTTGGTGTATGGGTGGCATTTTTCCAACCACATAGGTCTCTATGGGCAGCTGGCACCTTTTGAGGTTGGTAGGGCAGAAGGCACAGCCACCAACGTTGGCAAGGAGCAGGCGGAAAAGTGTACTCTCACATATGCATGCACACGTACAGTAGACCCTTGTATAACAAATGGTTTGTATAACATAAAATCTGTACAACATAAAAAATTCCTGAGATAGGGGAAATTTGCTTACCAGAATCACCTATGGGGTGAATCTGTACAACATAAAAATGGTTGTGATTAGGAATTACTCTGTTTTCAATGCATTCTTATTAGAAATTTATATAAAGGAAAATTTGCTTAACATAATTTTATTTGGAACAAATTAATTCTTTTATACAAGGTGCCACTGTACAGTGGACCCTGGTATAACAAACAGTTTGTATAACGGAAAATCTGTACAACATAAAAATTTTTGGATAGGGGAAATTTGCTTAACAGAATTGCCTATGGCAGGAGTGTCTAAACTTCAGCCCTCCAGAGGTTTTTGGACCACAACTCCCAGAATTCCAAGTCTGTACAGTATTGTCAATGACAAAGGACTGTGGGATTTGTGGCCCAAAACATCTGGAGGGCCAAAGTCTGGACACCAATGACCTATGGGGTGAATCCGTACAACATAAAAATGGTCAAGATTACGGATTACTTTGTTTTCAATGCATTCCTATGGGAACTTTGTATAAAGGAAAATTTGCTTAACAGAATTTCATTTGGAACGAAATAATTCCTTTATACAAGGTACCACTGTACTTTACATGCAAATAGAGAAGCAGGCATCCAGGCATACCCAGAGACCTCTACTGACTCTGGAAAAGAGGCAGGCAGGCAGGAGTGGGGTGATTGGGGTGCAGTGGGCTGAGGTGGAACAGTGCCTCACTTGTCCAACACATCCACCACCAGTGGTCTATGCTCAATTAAAAGTCTTCTCCTCCTGCGGACTTATGGCTTCTACATGTTTCCCTACAGTTCAGCCTCACCCAGCAGAAAATAAGTAGCTCTACGGAGGTTGAGGAGGCCTGGGCCATATATGAATTTGCAGGTCTGCACTCCGTGCCCTTATGAATAAGCCAGCTACCTTTACGCTCTTGTTACTAAGCAAAAGTCATTTCATTTGGGGGAAAACTCTTGACAACGAAATGAACTCATCCTAGCCCGTGATGTTGCCAACTGGAAGGCAAAAAACAAGAATAGCGGGCCCAACCACCAAAAGTGATACGAAAAGAAGACCTATAAGTGATAAAGATTATTCCTTTATCAGACCGGCTGAACATGAAGGCAGGGGCTGCCAAGATCCTGGTGCCATTTTGGGGCCCCTTCTTTATATCCAGCAGGACCTGCACAAAATGGCTTCCGCTGCCACCCCGGTTCCCCTCAGAATGATTCTGATCCAGAGTTTGGGGCCAGTCTGGACAGAGACAAAGCCAGAAAAGCGAAACCTGCAACTAAGCATCAGTTAAGCTGGTTGGCTTGGGAAGAATTAAGAAAATATCCCAGCATCTGTGCAAAAAGACTGTCCCAGGCCAGGCTGAAAGCAGGCTGGCAGGTTTTCTCCCCTTGCACACTGAGGGCAGGTGCCTTAAACACCCACCCACAGGCCACACACCCTTGAAGCAAGGAGTTGTGAGGATGAAAAAAGCCACATCCTGTGTGCGGTTGTGGTGGCAGGTGCTCCTTCCAGCCTTGGGCAGAAACCGTGATTCTGGTTTTGCTGCTTAAACGCAATCAAAAGACCCTGTTTGGCTTTCCAGCAGAGGTGCTCTTCATTGCCATCAGTCGTTGATTGATCTAGGCATCAAGCTCTTTGGCTTTACTGCAAGGTGGCAGAATTAATTACACACAGAAAAAGATGCAAAGGGAACGAGTTGTGAGTGAGGGAGAGGTGGGGTGAAAGAAAAGGAGATAGAGCAGGCATGTCCAAACTTTGGCCCTCCTGATGTTTTGGACCACAACTCCCAGAATTCCAAGCCTGTATTTCCAATGGCAAAGGACTGTGGGAGTTGTGGTCCAAAACATCTGGAGGGCCAAAGTTTGGACATGCCTAAGATAGAGGAAAAGGAAATTTTCTCTTCAGGAAACTTCCTGCAACCCCTTTCATCCTGAAGCAGTGGTGGCGAACCTTTGGCACTCCAGATGTTTTGGACCACAACTCCCACAGTCCTCTGCCATTGGCAATACAGGCTTGGAATTCTGGGAGTTGTGGTCTAAAACATCTGGAGTGCCAAGTTCCACACCACTGTCCTGAAGTAATTTCTAACTACAGTACAGTATACTTTTGATGGCTGTTCTGCCTGGTCCTCTACTGCTCCCTGCTGGTGAGCAGTATTTGTTTTTTAAAATATCAGGTGATTTCCGAGAAATCAGAGGAGGGCAGAGAAGGGTTTGAGCCAGTCAAGAGGGCTTGTTGTTATTTTCACACACCCACACAGCTCAGGCACACAGTGTTGTCATTGGCATCCAGTGTATGGTTGGAGGAACACAAGGAATGAGTTCTAAAAGAGAGTGAGGGAATCCCTGAGAAAGAATCAACTAATCAACTGGGGCCAGCTCCAGAGGGAGAGGCACGTTGTCTCTTGCAGAATAATCATTATCATCACTGTAAGATAGTGGAAATGTTATCTAGACAAACAAGTAAACAAACAAACAGGACTGCTAGCTGAAGAAAATACACTTAAAATTAATAGGAAAAGGCTGGACAAGCACACTCTTAGGTGTCTATCATGAGGTCAGCAGAAAAACTCATCAAAATTAAGTGAAATGATTCAGTCAGTAACCTTCAAACCATGCAGCAGGACATTTGGATGATTTGACTAGTCCAACACTTGGGCCGGCTACTTCAAGCCAGCCAGAGGCCGCCATTTTGTGTCCCTTTCGTCTGCATAGCAGAGCCAGCCTGCACAAAATGGCTTCATTTTCAGAACCCTTTCCCCTCCAGTGGGACAAGTTGTTGTCGCGTCAGACAACTTGGGGCAAGTTGTTACTGCGGGTGTGGCCAGGCAACAAGGGGTGAAAGCGGAAGCTTCAGCAGTGCTTGGCTTGAAATCAGGCTTGGGAGGGGGGCAGTTATATACGACATGTCCTCCAGCAAACGTCTTCAACTCTAATCATTCCTATACACATTCCCCAAGGTCACTGCTTGGGTTGAACAGCTTTCTTTGCTCCACATCAGATGTAAAAAACTCTGGATTGTGCCCTGCACCCAGTCCTGTTTTTCCTCCCTTTGTGAACTCTGTGAGTCAGGCAGGAAAGTCCCTGGACGCTTTCTGCCACGCTGCCAACTCTGCCCTATTTAAAAAGAAGAAAAAGATGTATTATCATCATTTTTAGTAGAGACCAGGTAGAACGAAAATAACAAGCTGGGACACTGAATATCACTGATTTATTAAATATCCACATGGAGTCCCTTGATTTTATTAGTACTTTCTAGTTTGGCTTGGTTTTTAAGGGTAGCCCATGTTCTCTTTTTTTTTTCCCTTTAAAAGCCCCGACAGTCAGATCCGTGGTTCTTCAGTTGGGGGTGGGTGGGCAAAAAATTGTGGTGTATGGTTTGTCAAAGGTGTTTCCAGTTTGGGGAAGTCTTGAAAGGTCGTCCCCATCCTCTAACTGTGAGCATATTAATACAGAATCACAATTATGGCTGCAACTGGACGCTCTCCGTGACCAACTCCATCCATGTCCAGGGTGCCTGATCCTCCCGGGCAGGGGGGCACTTCCCTATCCCATATCTCACAGTGGCCCCACCAGATGCGTTTGGGAGTGCATGAGACTAGATCTCTGTCTCCCGATACCACTCCCCTGCATCTGGCCCTTGAAGTACCCTGGTTTTAAGCCTGGAGATTATACATCTCCATCGTGGTTTGTAACCTGCAATGGACTTTTCCTCCAGGAATCTGTCCAATCCCCTTTTGAAGGCATGCAGGCCATATGCCATCACCACCTCCTATGGCAGGGAGTCCCACAGGCTAACAACACGCTGGTTAAAAAAATATTTTCTTTCATCTGTTCTCATTCTCCCAACCCTCAGTTTGAGTGGATGTCCCCTAGTTCTGTTATTTTTTGAGAGGGAGAAGAGTGTCCCTCTATCCCCTTTACTCATGCCCTGCATTATTTTGTACGTGTCTTCCAACCTTGTTTTGGGTGAAGAATGGAGCAAAAAGTGTATGACAGGAGGATGCCATTGGAAAACGGGATCCGCTCGTGTGCCCACCCGTGCCCGATGCTGTGGTGCCCTTTTTGGCTGGTTCCCCTCCCAGCCCTTCTCTACCACCCTTCAACCCCCACCCCTCTGCCCAGGAACAAGACGACCCCCCTCTCTCTGCCCCTTTTCCACCACCAGAATAACTCCGGGGATCCCCCTAAGGAGGACGAGGGTCCCTCCCCGTGGCAGGCGGCGAGCTCCATCTAGCGGCCGCAGGGGCTACTGCAAAGGAAGGGGGAGGCGGCGGGCGGGGCGCCCCACTCCGAAAGCGAAAAGCCACGGGTTCGAGATCCCGGAGGCGCCGTTCGGAAAGCGGCTCGTTTCCCTTTCAAATCGGAGCTCGGGTAAGAAGAGGAGGAAGAGTGGTCCTTGGGAGACAAAAAGGGCCGAAAGAGGGACAGGGACCCTGGCCTTTCCTATTTGCTTGGCCCGGTTCCTCCAGCGGGGCAGGTGCTTTCTTCTGCAGCCGCCTTTGGGCGTGGGAAGGTGTCCGTAGATGCAAAGGGAAACAGATTGGAAAGTGGCTCCCGAGGAGTTTCCTTGGAGGACATTGTGCCCCTTGGCTTGACGGGAGGGTTAGGCTTTTCAGAGGGCTCCAGGACTCTTTCCTTGTCGGGGGATTCTGGAAACTGTAGTCCGCAGCGACACTTCTGCAAAGGCTGTGGGAACGGGTCTTCTTTGGTGGTGGCACCCACAAAGGGAAAACCTTCCTGAAAGTCTCATATTTATTTTATTTTATTTGTTTTATTTTGAATATTTTTACCCCACTTTTTTCCTTGGAAAAGGACCCAATGTGGCTTACAATAAAAAGGTAAAGGTTCCCCCCACACGTGTCTGCTAGCCATGTCCAACTCTAGGGATGGTGCTCATCTCCGTATTCAAGCCGAAGAGCCAGTGTTGTGCAAGTCCGTGGCCATGAGGCCAGCATGGCTGCAAGGAACACGGTTTTACCTTCCTGCTTTTTACAGCGGTCCCTATTTATCTACTTGCACATACATGCTTTTGAACTGCTAGGTTGGCAGGAGCTGGGGTTATCAGTGGGAACTTGCTCTGCTGCGTGGCACCTGGGATTTGAACCGCCGGAGCTGCTCATCTCCGTATTCAGTCAAGAGCAGTTTTCAGTCCGTTAGAGGCCACTGAGCCACCACTTACCTTCCTGCTATAATGAGGTCCCTATTTATCTACCAGAACATATTTCTTTTGAACTGCATCCGCAGGAGCTGGGTTCCAGAGACCTCTGCAGGACCTGGGATTTGAACATCCATCCCTATTTTTAGCCAGGAGGCCTTGAGGTCCAGTGGCCACCACTACTTACAATATAATGAGGAGCCATGCTGGACATTCCAGAACATATTTCATCTCATCCAGCTTCCTGTTCTCAGAGAACCCCACAGACTTGTAAGTCATCCATCCCTATTTTTACCAGATATCTTGTCTCCAGTGGACTTCTGGGCCAGTGTTGGAAGGATTGTAGCCCTGAAGGAGAAACCGCTTGCACACATTCCTGAGATGAGGCCACAGCATTCAGTATTTCTGAATAAATGTTTTCCCCATGCCTCAGGTGAAGACCTTTGCTGTTGTGCCCATTTTACAGATTGGCCTTTTAATGCTGGAAGAAAGTGGTTCTCCTAAGCCCAACCACCCACTGCTGGGAATCTTTGGTAGAAAAGAGTGGCCCAGAAGGACTCCCCACTGCCTGGACATGGAGACGTTGGAGCCCCGTGAGTCAGGATTGGCTCTGGATCTGGGGAACAACATGGGTGGTCTCATAGAATTATAGAGTTGGAAGAGACTTCAAGGACCATCCAGTCCAACCCCCTGCCATGCAGGAACCCCCATCACAGTATTTCCGACAGATGGCCATCCAGCCTCTGCTTAAAAACCTCCAAAGAAGGAGACTCCACCACCCTTTGTGGCAGCCTATTCCATCACTGAACAGCTCTAACTGTCATGAAGTCCTTCCTAATGTTCAAATGGAATCTCTTTTCCTGTAGTTTGAAACCATTGCCCTGCGTCCTCGTCTCTGAAGCCATGGAAAACAAACCTGTTCCCTCTCCAATATGACATCCTTTCAAATATTTAAACATAGCTATCATATCCCCCCTCAGCCTTCTTTAGAGAGGCTAAACATTCCCAGTTCCCTAAGCCGTTCCTCGTAAGACATTTTTTCCTGACCTTCATTAGAGAGGCTAAACATTAGAGAGGCTAAACATTCCCAGTTCCCTAAGCCGTTCCTCGTAAGACATTTTTTCCTGACCTTCATCCATCCTGGTCGCCCTCCTCTGGACTTGCTTGAGGTACTGTCTCTCTTGGGTCCTCTCTCCCTCCCATCAACCCATCACATGTCTCCTTTCCCCACAGGCTCGGCCACCATGAAGCTGCCCCATTCCTTGGGCTTGGCTGCCCTGCTGTTTCTCTCTGATGCCATCCTGCTCCTTGCTGGATATGGGGCGTCACTTCTTGGCTCAATGGGGGGTCCCCATTGCCTGCTTGGAGGCTGCTCTTTGCCTGCTTGTCCTTTGGGGTGGGGCTGGGGGCTGCTCTCTCTGGGTCACCCCTGCCACATCACCCCCGTGGCCTTGGCCACCGTCCATCTCCTGCCCCCCTCCTACCTAGCCGTGGGGCACTGGTTCGGAGACTCCCCTCTCCTCTTGTCTTCGACCGCTTGGGCCTGGCTGCTGCTGAGCTATGGGGCCATGGGGCTGGCCCTCCTTGTCTGGGAGGTCCTGGGACAAGGGAATGGGGCAAAGGGGTCCAAAGAGAGGGGCACGGCCACCCTCTGGAAGCTGGTGAAGCTTTTCGGCCCTGATGCTGCCTTCATCGGTGGGGCCTTCCTCTTCTTCACCCTGACAGTGGTCGGTGAGTAGACTGTGTGAGAGAGCCTGCCAAGGGCCGGGAGAGATTTCATTCATTCATTCATTCATTCATTCATTCATTCATTCATTCATTCATTTATTGCAAACTTCACTTTTCAGGTTACTGATTAAATGGTCAGTAATAAATTACAATATTAAAAAGATACAGTTACAATTAAAATATAATTAAGAAAATTAAAATCACATTATGGTCTTCTAAGACATGTGAAACAGCCTATGCCATATGCAAATGGGCAAAAAGCATAGATTGCAGAAGTTTCCAGAGACTTACATCCAGTAGTACAAATAATCCAGCTACTCTTCTTGATCACAGGCAACCCAGCAGGCTTACAGCAAACTGGCTAAACAGCAAGAACATATTGCAATGAATATAACACATCTTTCCAATCTTTTCTTTACTTTCACATCACATGTCACAGTGCTTCTCTCATCCATGCTTCTGTCCTTGGATGCTAGCCTTCCTGTCAAGGCCACCTTACTGAGTTTGCTTCAGTCCACAGCTAGACTCCATATCTCTAATTGTCAGTTGAAGAAGCTCATTCACATTTTTAAAATATTCTTTACAAACATTGCCTGGGTGGGCCTCCAGAGCCACGACCTGCTCATTGCTTACCTGGTATGGCAGGCAGAAGGTGGCTTTCTTCCAGCAGGTGAAAACAGGTGAGCCCCCACCCCTCAAATCCCAGACTTGCCCCTCTACTCCTAGAATCATAGAATTGGAAGAGACCTCAAGGGCCATCCAGTCCAACCCCCCTGCCATGCAGGATCCCCATCACAGGACTCCCGACAGATGGCCATTGTGAGGAGACGGACCACCCTGTGAATAGCCAAAGGAGTGAGCCGTCTGGACTTCCTAAGCAAGAGGAAGAAGAGAAGAAGGAGATGGAGACACAAATGGAAAGGTTGCATATAGTTGAATTAGAGGAGGAATGCAGGGGTGATCGCGAGGGCAATCAGCACGAGGACATGCGGGATGTCTATTGGGTGGTGGATGAACCGTTAGATGAGTGGGTGGATCGCGCGCTAGAGAAGGAGAGAGTGAGTGAAAAGGAGAAGGAGAATGACAGTTGAGATCGGCAGTTGAAGAGTGTAGGCACTCAGACAGAAGGGGGAGACGAGAATGGAGGAGTGGAGCATTTGAGGGTCCGTAAGGGTGAAGAGTTTGCCTGGGTGGTACATGTGCGACCTCTCAAATGGCCAGAAACATCTAGGCAGTTCCAGAGATGGAAGACAGAGAGGTTTGCCAGACCTGTGGCGCAATGGGCCAAACACCCATGCTGCGGTACCCTGTGTTGGGGTCGGGGATCGCCTTTACCCCTGCATCCTTAGAGAATGTCGACCCGCGTTGTATTCCAGTTAATGTTATTTCTGATGATCCCGATGTTGAAGGGAATGTTATTTCCAGTATGCCAAAGTTATCAGCTGAAGTTCAAGAACGGACCTACAGTGACTCTGACTCTGTATGCAATAAAAATCCGTTTGATGTTTTGTTAAAAACTGGCTCGCCTACAGTCTGTGATTCGGAACCGCCGAGGGAAAGAATCGAACCCTCACACCATCCAGCCTCTGTTTAAAACCTCCAAAGAAGGAGATTCCCTCAACCCTCCTTTGTGGCAGCATATTCCACTGCCGAAGAGCTCTAACCATCATGAAGGTCTTCCTAATGTTTAAATAGAATCTCTTTTCCTGTAGTTTGAAACCATTGCCCCGCATCCTAGTCTCTGAAGCCATGGAAAACAAACCAGTCCCTTCTTCAATGTGACATTCTTTCAAATATTTAAACATAGCTATCATATCCCCTCTCAGCCTTCTTTTTGAAAGGCTAAACATTCCCAGCTCCCTAAGCTGTTCCTCATAAGACATTTCTTCCAGACCCTCAATCATCTTGGCCACCCTCCTCTGCACCTGCGTGAGGTTGTCAACATCCTTTTTAAATTGAGGTGCTCAGAACTGGACACAGTACTCCAGGTGAGGTCTGACCAGAGCAGAATAGAGTGGTACTATCACTTCCCTTGATCTAGACACGATGCAACCAACAATCGTGTTGGCTTTCTTGGTTTCTTGGCTTTCTTCATGGTTTCTTGGACACACAGAATGGCATGAAGCGCTTCAGCAGGAATTCGTACCAGCAACTGGCTCATTTCCCAGGTGGGAAGATTTCCAGAAAGCCCAGATTTTAACACCACTTGTCCAAGTTCCTGCTGCAGCTACTCAGGATCCTCTCTTTCTGACAGTGTTTCTCACTGGATCCAACAGGATCTACACAACTTGAACTCAAATGCAGCTTTCCCAAGCCTTCGGAGGGGTCACCAATCATCCTAAATCTTGCATCTGGCAACTTCATTTTTAAGACACCATCACAACTCATAGCCTTGCAGGTGGAACCGCTTTCTGGAGCTGGAAAGAACCACCAGGATGTCCAGGGTGGTGTAGTGGGTAGAGCGATGGGCTAGGACAGGAGAACAGGGTTCAAATCCCCAGACAGCCCACAGCCACTGACTCGGGAGTGGACTGGTCAAGAGAGGCCTGGAAGATCTCCGAAAGAACCAGGTCGCTTGTGTTTCGAAGGGGAGAGGCAGGATGGTTTGGAATCTGGGGTGTTTTTCCTCATCCGTTCCCTTCTTCCTCAGACGAACCCTCTGCCCATTCTTTAGCCCAGACGTTTCAGTTAATCAATCGGTCATTTTAAAAGGCAAATAGGCCACCTTCTCCTAGAAGAGAAATCAATAATGAGAAAAGAATTAAATGTAAATGTTAAAACTGGGGGATAGAAAGAGTCATAATGGTGCACTAGAAATGGCAACAGCAAGGAGAACACAATGGTCCCATTTAGACAGCCCTTCTTCTGAATGTTCGTTTGATGGCACACTGTGAGCCCTTTTACATGCCCCCTAAAATCCGCTGCAAAACACTTGCAGATCCAGAACATAAAATTGTTTTCCCACCAGCAGCAGACGGAGGTGAGCCTGCATTCTTTTCTCCCTTTTTTTTCTCCATCCCCTCCCCGCAGACAGAAGCAACAGAATGCGGAAGGGTGGGAACACAGGAAGAGGAACAAAACGTGATATCTGGCTGGGGGAATCCGAATTTAAGTTACCAGCGGATCTTAGGGGTCGTGTAAAAGGGCTCTGTATCTCCTCATGTGGGTCTGATGGCTGAGGCACAATTCTTAGTGAAACCCACACTTTGAGGCTCTGCAAGATCCCCATGGGAAGAAGCCAAATGAAGGCAACACACGAGAGATCTCAGAAATCCCAAAATCGAACGGCATATTCCAGTGTTATGTGGAATGACCTCAGAGGGACCTGTGGCCACTTGTTGGGAAGCCCTGTGCTTGTCATCTATAGGCAGGCTGGCTGCGTGGATTTTGGGAACTGTAGTCCAAAACGGTCTCTCTCTCTCACACACACACACACACACACACACCATGCCCTGGTGTGGCTCAGTTGCCTCACAGTATAAAAGTCAAATAAATAAATAAATAAATAAATAAATAAATAAATAAATAAATAAATAAAGAGAGGTCACTCAACAGGCATTTCCCAGGCTATGCGTCAGCAAGGGTGCTTCCCTAAAACAGCCCCCCTTTAATCCTTTGCAACTCCTCCCAATGGCCAGGGTAGATGGGAAATGTAGTTCATCAGCTTCAGAGTTATTCTGAGGCTTGGAATATAAGCAAAGAAAGAGGAAAGCCTTACTCACTTGGTGCTGCTCTGTAGCCTTCTTGACACTTCTCTGCAGAGACAGAATCGGACAGAATTAGAGCCAATGGGTTCCCAGAGATCATCCAGCCCCACCCTTGGAGGCAGGGAAGTTTCCCTGGGAGCCACAAACTATTCTATTGGCTCCCACGGAACACTCCAGCCTCTGGCCCTTCCTTCCAAAACGGAGGGTGGGCAACCATGGCTGTCTTGGAGGTTGGTAAAACAACAAGGTTCATCACCCTTTGGAACTGTTTCCAGTATCCAGGGCTGATGGGAGTTGTGGTTCAGCAACATCTACGAGCCACGGTTGCCCCCACTGCTTTAGAAGAGCCCTGAAGCGCATCTCAGGTTAGCACAGAAAGAAAGCAGACCTGAGATGCACATGAGAAGCATCAACAGATGGTGTTAAGAAGAGAGCAGGTAAGCCAATGCCATGGGACTCCTCTCAATCCTCCCCCTGAAGGGAGATGCCACAGAACACACCCTTCCAACCAAACAGCAACCGCACAACTCATGCATTCACTCATTGACTTACTGAAGTAGATGTAGGACCCTGCAGTCATGGACACAATCAGTAGAACAATGGCCACCACACACCCAAGAATGACCCCCAAGTTGGAAGCTGAAGGTGAATAAGGAGAAACAGAACAATTTAATATGTACAGTAGGAGCCCGGTATCTGCTGGGGATCAGTTCCAGGCCTTCCAGTGGATAACGAAAACTGTGGATAAACATCTTCAGGGAAGCTTTCCCTGAATGAAGGACTACCTACAATGTGACTTTATATGGATTACCATACATGATTGCACTGATTGATTTCATAAGAACACCAGTGTTTTCCATGTTACTTTCCACCCCTCACAATGGATTTTTCTTTTCTTTTTGCGTGCTCTTTGTAGCTCTGATGTTACTTCTAAATCTTCTAAGATACCTCTTCTAATTCCCTGTTCTTAACTTGAATATGTCTTAAATGTTCTGGACTGTCTATTGTCCCTCTTTAAGGTAATCCACCTGGGTTCCTTTTCCAAGGAGAAAGGTGGGGTAAAAATATTCCGAATAAATAAAATAAACAAATAAAAAAACCCCAAACTGCTGTTTTATGACAATAGCTTGCTTTACATTTTTTCTGTGCCAACTGTGGATAATTGAATCAGTGGTTAATGAATCAGTGGATACAGGGATGCTGCTGTATCTGGTACCATCCAACCTTGTTAAGGAGGAAGAATACAAAACACAGCAGAATCCAAATCATGGGTTTTTGCGCCCGGTAGGTGTTGGGGTGTGTGTGCTGATACACACAGCTTGAGAGGCTCTTGATTTTACTCCTCCCTTGGAGAAGAACTGGCACCCCAAAATCCACCCTGCTGGCCCCCACCTGGATGAGGAGGCCCTCTTTCCTCCACCACCCCCCACTCCCGGCCCTCACCAGGCTCCTCCCACGCCAAGACCAGGGGCTCCGCCAGGCTGGCGTGCTCCACTTGGCACCGGTACTGGTCTCTGTTCTTGGGGTCGATGCTGATGCTGAGCCAGGCGTGGTAGGTCCCGTCCGGATAGGGGGCGGTATTCCTATGGAAGGTGTCCTCATGCAGGACCTCCCCGCCCTTCCTCCAAGTGAGCTCGATCTCCTTGGGGTAGAAGCCGTAGGCCTGGCAGACGAGGCTCTCCGTGTCATCAAAGCCCGCCTGGCGCGTCACCTTCCCCTCCGGACGCTCTGCAAAAAAAAAACCCCAGCAGTGATAGAATTAACGCAGAGACCCTGCTGTGTCTGGCAGGATGTTTGGCTGCTTAGATCCCATCTCACTCTTATGTTCTTTCCCTTCGATCTCTCACCTGAAAGGCTCTTGGGAGATTAGATTTATTAACAACTACAAGAGAATTAACTGAGCTTTTACTGGCATTCTGAAATGATCTGAAAAGACTCAGCTACAACATTTCATGGTCAGGGCACCAGGCACCAAGACGGAGAGTGAAAGGAAGCAGCATCTTGTAGCCAAGTGGCCACTGAACCCTGTAAAACTGGAATAATCTTAATTATCACCTTCTAGGATGGCTCTCTCTGCTGGCTTCTCTTGGCTCTCTTGCACCAGTTCCTTCAATAAAGTAAATCAAGCAGAGAGTCCCAAATGAGAGAGAAATGTTTACCTTCTTCTGGGTTGCTCTTTCAGAAATAAATTCGTGAACTTTCCCACTGTGGATCTACCTGGACTAGAGATAGCCTAAGGCAGGGGTGTCCAAACTTTTTTGCAAGCAGGGCCAGATTTGGAGAGGTGAAAATGTGTGGGGGCCGACCATTCAGCCGCATTTGGCCCCTGGGCTGGACTTTGGACAAGTCTCTATAACATGCAAGGAGGCAGGGAGGATGCTGCAGTAACAGAGCCGGGGACGGGTAGGCTGGGAAGGTGGCTGGGTGGTGTTGGACAGAGGCAGGGAGGGCAGGCAAAACATAAAACTGCAAGCTGATGCCTCCATCCGGTATGGGGAGGGGCCAGCTGGCAGGGATACATGACAGGCTGAGCCAGCAGGGAGAAGAGGCCACAGACGACTTGATATTTGTAAACGGGTCGCATTTGGCCCCCGGGCCTGACTTTGGACATGCCTGGCCTAAGGGTTCCTACCAGACCCAGACAAAATTCCAGAAGATGGTTTTCTGCCATCTCTGAAGGTTAAGATGTGACCACATGGACACATGTCCTAGTGCAGGCATACCCAAACTTCGGCCCTCCGGATGTTTCGGACCACAACTCCCAGAATTCCAAGCCTGTATCTCCAATGGCAAAGGACTGTGGGAGTTGTGGTCCAAAACATCTGGAGGGCTGAAGTTTGGGTATGCCTGTCGGTATTTTGTCTGCTTATGGAATGGGTTGGTTTGTTCCTTTTTCCTGCAACCAGACCATGTAAATGCCAACACAGACCAGCTGATGCCCAAAGGGTTTCTACCAAACACCTTTTGGGGTTCATGTCAGGAGCAAATATTTTTTTTAGATGCAGGTATCCATTTTGGTTTGGTTCCATTGTCTGTGATTGTCGGAATCAACCCCAATGCAAACAGCTTGCTATCATGTTTTCTCACTCTCTTTCAATTAACATTAAGTGGGTTGAGAAGAGAGCTTAGCCACTGGACACTACTGGGAAATTAAACATTTCCTCTACTCTTCTACGAGGAGGAAAGAAAGGAAGCAGAGGGTTTTTAAAAAAATAAATAAAACCTGTAAGAAAGGAATTAAAATTAAAAGATTCTTGTAGGGAAGAGGAGGGGACAGGATGGAACAAAGTGGGAAGGGCATATTTTTGTGGCTATCTTTCTTCAGGAGGTGGATTAATTAGGGGATATACACTCAAAGTGAGGGCTGGGAAAGTAAGAACAGACAAAAGAAAATATTTTTTCACCCAGCGCGTTGTTAGTCTGTGGAACTCCCTGCCACAGGATGGGATGATGGCATCTGGCCTGGATGCCTTCAAAAGGAGATTGAAAAGATTCCTGGAGGAAACGTCCATCACAGATTACAAGCCATGCTGAAGATGTGTCATCTCCAGGGTTAAGAAACCAGGGTACTTCAAGGGCCAGATGCAGGGGAGTGGTATCAGGAGACAGATATCTAGTCTCGTGCGCTCCCAGAGGCATTTGGTGGGGCCACTGTGAGATCCAGGAAGCTGGACTAGATGGGCCTTTGGCCTGATCCAGCAGGGCTCTTCTTATGTTCTTATGTTCTTAATTAGGCTCACTTGAGGTGCCAATGCCATAGGAAGGCAACAGTTTTGCCAAATGGCATGGTGAAGCACCACTATTTAACCCACTCCAATCAATTCATCAAACACAAAGGGAAGAAGAGCCCCACAAGAACTTCCAGGGAAGGGCAGGTCTTCTCTCTTTGCCTGGGAAACGCTGTGTGCCCAGGGCTGTCGTAACGCATGCATGGGCACCCTGGGCAGTTGCCCGGAGGGACCCCCAGGCATAGGGGCCTCATGCTCCTCTATCCACAGCCCACAAGCAAACACTAATTTTCAGATCAGCCAGCCCAACATTCAAATTTCATGTTGTTGAAACGTTTGCGCTGATTGATCTTTGCCATACAGCATGGTTTTTTAAATGTCAAAACACTGGTTTTGTTACAGATACCAATAAATCTAAGCTTATTTTATCACTAATTGACATTTTTGTTCCGTGAGTGGTTGTGCAATCACTGGTTTGCTTGGTGAGGGGCAGCTGTAATGTTGTTAAGACAGTTCTGCCTTTATCTACAACCTTCTGACATTTATTTATTTATTTATTTATTTATTTATTTATTTATTTATTTGTCCTTATTAATTATTTGTCCATTTCCCATAGGGAACTCTGGGCGGTGTACAGCACATCACCGAGGTGACTACCCAACAATCGAACCCCAATACATAAACAGCACAAAAATCATAAATAAAATAATAATAATAATAATAATACAAGCATAATAAAATACACATTCATATAAAATTGCTACACTAATGAAGCCCCAATAGAAAAATAGACCTCACACCACCTAACTAGGGTAAGTTCCGGCAAGGAGAGGGGGAAAAAACAAAACAAAACAAAACAAAACAAAACAAGACAAAAAAACCCACGCCACAGTGTGCTCAGAGGTGCCCAAAGCATTGCCTGAAGAGCCAGGTCTTTAAGGCCCTTCTAAAGGCCAGAAGCAACTCCGCCTGCCTAATCTCAGCTGGTAGCTTGTTCTAATAGGCCGGGCCAACCACCGAAAAGGCCCGGTTCCGGGTCAAAGCCCTACAGGGATCCTTTTTCTTCCCAGCAGATGATGGAATGGTGGGATGTATACCTGTCAAGTTTTCTCCTGCTCCAGCATGCACACACACAAACAAACACAATCACACCCCCCACATGCGCATGTACACACTCACACACACATGCCATCCTCTCGTCTGAGGGCCAGCAGGATGAGGGGAAGAGCGGAGCCGCCGCCTCCGGGGCTCCCCACTTCTACTCCACTACTCCACTTCAGGCTATTGCCACGGAGCCCTCCCTCCAGACTACCGCTGTCAACTGCCGCCACCCATTTCCGGGAAAATAAATGTTCCGGGCCACGGCTGTAAAAGACCAAAAAATGGCAGCGTCCCAGCTAAAAGAGGACACTTGACAGGTATGGTGGGATGTATGCTGGGAATGGAGCAAGGAGGCCTCTGAGCAGCCAGCAAAGATCCTTGGGGGTGATGAGATGAAATCCCAGGGAGGGGGAAGGGAGCCAAAAGGAAGGGGCTTCTATCTTGTGGGGGGGGATCATACCCCCACCCCCTCCCCACAGCCATCTCTCTATGGGACCAGGCTGGCAGCCGATGGGGAGAACAGAGCAAGAGGAGCAGATGGGAGGGAGAAAAAGCTTTACCAGTATGGGGGGGGTTGACTCCTCCTGCAAACTGAATGAATGAATGAATGAATGAATGAATGAATGAATGAATGTCAGACCAAAAACCACCCACACACACCCACACCCACACCCACAGCAAAGAAAGGCAGCCAGGCCCCCATGTCTCTACATACCAGGTTTCTAGTCCTAAAGCTTTTCATGGCAGAAATCTGGGAATGTAGCCAAACATGTATCTACAGAGATACACAACTACACACACACACACACACACACACACACACACACACACACACACACACACACACACACACACACACACACACACACACTTTCAGTCATTCACATGCACATGAAGGTCTGAAGGCGGTTTGATCCCAGCCCCCTCACGGACGTTTCTGGGCACCTGGAGAGTCTCCTCAGGAACGAATGGGGGTGTCCAATTGGGTCCATCAAAGGGAAGGAAGAGGGGGCACCCTAAGGTCCCCTCCAAGCCCCCCAATTTCCCCCCCAGGCACCCCTCATGCCACCCCTCACCTGTCCTGAACAGTGTCTCATTCCCGTACTCCAGGTAACTCTGCAGCCCCTCCATGCACTCTTTCTCAAGGTAGTCCTTCAGGTACTGGTTCATGGCCACATCCAGATCCCACTTCCTCTTCGTGTTCTGGGCCGGGAGATCAACGGCCGTCCAGGTGAGGGTCTCCTTGTCGAAGCTGAGGTAGTCCCTCCCATCATAGGCATACTGCCAATGTCCTCTTTTGCTCGCGTCCATCGTCAGCTCACAGCCGTACATCAACTGCCAGGTGTGAAACCCTGACAAAAGACAGACGTGAGGAGGGGAAGAGAGGGGTACAGAGCATGAAGGGGGGAGGGAGAAAGGGGGAGTCACTTTGTCTAGCAACCCCCCCCCCGACTCACATATAAAGCAAAGTGTTCTGCTTATATACCGCCCCATACCACTTCAAGTAGTCTCTGGGCGGTTTACAGTTTTTAATTACAGTATGCAGGCTACACATTGCTGACTCCCCCAAGCAAGCTGGGTACTCATTTTACCAACCTCAGAAGGATGGAAGGCTGAGTCAACCATGAGCCTGCTAATTGGGATTGAACCCCAGGTCGTGAGCACAGTTTTAGCTGCAGTACAAGCATTTAACCACTGTGCCATGGGGCTCGTTTACCTGCCCAGGCCCCTTCTGTGGGAGTGGCTGTGGGTTTGGGGCTGAAAAGGGGTCCAAGTAGGAGGATTTACCTCAGGAGAGGCTGAGAGACCAAGAGACTTCCCAGCCATTTGGGGGAGCCTCAGGAGGACAAAAAAAAAAGAACCCCTTTATGGGCTTCTATCCATTCGTTTATTTATTTAATATATCTTTATTCCACCTTTCTCCTTAGAAAATGAGCCAAGGCTCAATTAGTCAAAATCCAAAAACACTCTTGAGATAGCTCTTTAGTCTGCCTGGATCTGACCAAACACCCACATTCACCACCTGGACCCCTTTTTGTCCCCAATCCTACAGCCACCCCCAAAGAAGGAGACTGGGCAGGTACTTTAACCTCAAAACAGGCGTTGTGTGTTGTGTCGTTACAGTCATGACCAACTCCTCATGACCCCATGTCCATGGAGATTTTCTTGGCAGGAATACTGGAGTGGTTTGCCAGTTCCTACTCCAGGTGCCTACAGCACCTTGTATTCCCTCTGGTGGTCTCCCATCCAAGTACTCACCAGGGCCGACCCTTAATCCGGCCTTGAGAGACGGCCATTAGAACAAGGTGGCTGGGTTACTATTCTAAAGGAGGACTTGTGGCCTGAAGAAAATGGGTTCGCATGAAACATTTAAAATCACTTATTTTTATCTCTCTCCACTGGTTATTCTTCAAAATTAATTCAAGAAAGTGGCAAAAAATATGAACAATAGCCAGACAGCTTTTCCCCTTCCTTCCTTCCTTCCTTCCCTTCCTTCCTTCCTTCCTTCCTTCCTTCCTTCCTCTTGTTCTTTCTTTCTTTCTTTCTTTCTTTCTTTCTTTCTTTCTTTCTTTCTTTCTTTCTTTCTTTCTTTCTTTCTTTCTTTCTTTCTTTCTTTCTTTCTTTCTTTCTTTCTTAACTTGCCTTTCTCCCCTTCATGTTCTTGATTTCCATCTGCCTCACAATCAAGATACAGAATCACAGAATCATAGAGTCGGAAGAGACCTCAAGGGTCATCCAGTCCAAACACCCCCAATCACAGTATTTCCGACATTTGGGGAGATTGTGAATAAAGCACCCCAAAAAAGATCCTTGTCTGCTTGGAGGCCATCCCCTTTCTTACCAATCCCCATCACCACCTGTTTCTTACATCTCCTCCTTCTGAAAGGGAATATTATGGGGTGTAAGGAAGAAGGTCATGAGAAGACGCTGCCCTCCACTCACCTTTGCTCAGGTTGTAGTAATTCCTTACGGTCTCCACACTCACTCGGAAGGGGTCCTCCCAGCCACGGGCGAGCTGGGTGTTCCTCTCCCAGTACTGGGGATCCTCCTTGTCCACCTTCTCCATCCAGGGCGCTCGAGACTCCATGCTTCTTGTGTTGCTGTCATACTGGACAAAGAGCTGGCCGTCCACGTACCCCACCAAGATAAACTGGGGTAGCCCCTGCCCGGGCTCTGTCACCCCGGTGTAGAAATAGCGCAGGAAGTGGGAGGAGGAGGAGCCTGGCAGGAAGGAAACAAAAGGGCCTATTCAAGACCCCTTCAGACAAATACGCCCACCAAGCCAGAGAGGCTCCACAAAGGGCGCTTTTACACAACCTCTAAAATCCGCTGGCAACTTAAATTCGGACCAGAGATCGTGGGGGTTTGTTCTGCTTCCTGTGTTCCCACCCTTACACACTCCATTGCTCCTGTCTGCGGTGAGGGGAGGGGGAAAGGGAGAAAAAATGCAGGCTCACCTCCGCTCACCCGTCTGCCATCGGAGCAGCCCTGAAGGGATTCCAGACTGTTAAAGGGGCGGCGGGGACAAAAGAACAAACAGAAGGCAAGGACAGCCGGCATCCACAGCTTTATAATCTGAATCGGGAAATTTTTTTACCTCCGGAGACCAGGTACTTGCAAAATGCACTGGGGCACGCTTAGATGAGCGTGGTCGTACTTAATTTTTTTAAAACTCTGCAGCTGTTGGGAAAACAATTTTAAGCTCCGCATCTGGGAGCCCTTTGCCTTGCACTTTAGGGGTCATGTAAAAGCAGCCAAAGTGCAAAATGTTCCCCTTTTTAGAAGATCCAGGTTACATGGCAGGATAGTAGGGAAGTGGCATCAAAGGAAATGTATTCCTGGGGTGGGGGAGGGGGCACTAAAGGAAGAGAAAATAGTCAAAAGATTTATTTGTTTGTTTAGGAGCCCCGTGGCACAGTGGATAAATGCCTGTACTGCAGGCAAACTGTGCTCACAACCTGGGGTTCAATCTCAGGTAACCGGCTCAAGGTTCACTCAGCCTTCCATCCTTCTGAAATCAGTAAAATGAGTACCCAGCTTGCTGGGAGGGGGGCAATGTGTAGCCTGCAGACTGTAATTAAAACTGTAAACTGCCCAGAGACTACTTGAACTGGTATGGGGCGGTATATAAGCAGAACACTTTGCTTTTGATTTATATAGCTTGTATGCCGCCCACTACCCAGAGGACCCTGGGCAGCTCACAATCAAAATAAACAATGAAAACATCATAATTACAATAAACATATGTTATGTATATTTAACAGAATGTGTAAAGAGAATTGTAAAATGGAGGCAGTTAGATTCTGCAGTGTCATGATGTTAATTCACAAGTGTTAGAGACTAGTAATCACAGGCATGTTAAGTGATGAAGTGCAGGTGGAACTGATTATAACATCATGATTTGTAATGGTTAGATCAGATTGCATCAGATTGTTAATTAGTGATTGCATCAGATCTTATGAGTGCTGAATAGTATAAAAAGCACTAGCTTGCCATTTGTTACTGGGGACTGTTATGGTGAGAACAGTTTACCCCACACTCTGTCTGTTTGCTATATTGTATATAATGCTTGGTTGTTATGCTGTGTATATTTTGATGTATATATGAATATATGAGTTTTTACTCTATTCATTGTCATTGTCTTTCTGATAGACTAACTCTGCAACCCTTTATATCAATACTGACATTTTATCTACGTTACTGCTGCACTGCTCTGTGTCAAGCACAAGTAAATATTATATTTGTTGCTTAAATGCTGACAATAAAAACATTTAAATACTGTACAACAAATACGATACATTAACCACAACACTAAAATTGCCATCAGGACCCAGAATAAACAGTTTAAAAACTTCTGGAACAGGAAGGTTTTTTACCTGGCACCAGAATGTTATCAACGTTGGCGCCAGATGGGTCTCACTTGGGAGGGCATTCCATAGCCTGGAGGCAGCTGCCAAAAAGGCCTTAGACCTGCATGCCATCTATCCAAGAAGCTACTTAACCCACCTGATCAAAATCCTCTACAGCAAACAGGGGAATACAAAAGGATATTGCAACTCTTGAATGGTATATGCAGCACCAACCCTCTGCAAGAGACTCTGAATACATATTCAACACTACAAGGCAACATTTCTATGATATACACCTCACTTCACCAATTTACACGATCCCTAAAATCCGCTGCAAAACACTTGCAGATCCGGAGCATAAAATTGTTTTCCCACCAGCAGCAGACTTTTAAAAAAATAAAGTACAACCACGCCCACTTAAGCGCACCCCAGCGCACTTTACAAGTACCTGGTCTCCAGAGGTAAAAAAAAAATTCCTATGCGGATTGTAAAGCTGTGAATGCCTGGCTCTCCTCCGTCTTCTGTTTGTTTTTGTTGTCCCCCACCCCTTTAACAGACTGAAATCCTTAATGGGGCTGCTGTGATGGCAAGAGGAGGTGAGCCTGCATTTTTTTCTCCCTTTTTTTTCTCCCTCCCCTCACCGCAGACAGAAGCAATGGAATCAGAGTGCGGAAGGTTGGGAACACAGGAAGCAGAACAAAGTCTACATGATCTCTGGTTGGGGGGGAATCTGAATTTAAGTTGCCAGCAGATTTTAGGGGTCGTGTGAAAGCAGCCAAAAAGAAAAGAAGAATAAGAAACTGGGAAATCTACTACACAGTCACCTGACTCACAACAATGATAACATGGACTTACAAAATAACATCATAATTTTATCCAGCTGCAAACTAAGCCAACCAGAAGAATCCGTCCTTACTCGCGGTCTGTCCTTCTGTCCCACCAAGCCCACACAGAAGATACAGCTCTGTGGAGATCTAGAAGCCTATTTCCGCAGACTACGACTCAAAGAATTTTTCCACAACAATGACAAAAACGAGTATGAAAACACTGCAGCTGTACCCCAGTACACACAACAAGATGTGGAAATATCCCAACAACATGATGATACCACTACAACTCCACCTGCACCACAATACCACAAAAAGAATTCCGCTTGGACTGCCCCAGAAGGCCGCAACAAAGAATTTGACCTCTACATTGAACGTTTCCGTCACCGGGCCAGGACTGAGATTATCAACAAGGAACCACACTGAACATAAAACCTCACAAAAACTGAATGTGATGCTATACACAGCCTCAGGAGCAATCCCAACATAGTGATCAAAGAAGCTGACAAGGGCGGTGCTGTGGTCATCATCGACAAATCAAGCTACACACAGGAAGCCCAAAGACAACTATCTAACGCCAAATTCTACCAGCCACTAACTACAGATCCAACCCCCAAATACAAAAAAGGAATTACAGAACCTCATGAAAGACCTCCCCGGAAACGTACATGAACAAATCCTGCAGAATACACCACAAGATCCTCAACCATTCAACCTTCTACCTTCTACCAGAAATACATAAACAAGGTAGCCCTGGTGGACCAATTGTATTAAGCATCCACACCATCACAGTTGGAGTATCTGGATACTTGGACAATGTTCTCGAACCCTATGCTACCAATGCACCCAGTTATGTAAGGGACACCACAGACTTCCTAAGGAAACTTCAATCTAAACTGAACATTCCAGATAATACCATCCTAGCTACAATGGATGTTGAAGCTCTCTATATCAACATACCACACAAAGATGGACTACAAGCTATCACAATCACCATCCGAAACAAGAAGAATCCAACATAAACACCACCCTCTGTGACTTTGTGCTCACACACAACTATTTCTCTTTTGACAATAAAAACTACCTTCAGATCAATGGAACTGCAATGGGCACTCGCAAGGCCCCACAATACGCGAACATACTGTATTCACCTGGAACAATGCTTTCTTAACCACTGCACCCAGAAATCACTTCTCTACTTGAGATACATTTTTGACAACATATTTCTGATCTGGACCCATGGAGAGGAATCCCTTAAAAATTCCACCAGGACTTCAAAAGTTCAAGACACATACCCAGAGATAACCTGCTATAAGACAGATCCAAAGGGCCAAATGATAGAACACCACTGGTTGTCACTTACAGTCCACAAGTGAGACCGCTCACACGCATCTTAAATGATCTCCAGCCCATTCTTGACAAGAACACATCACTCTCCAAAGCTCTTGGTGGGAAACCCATACTTACCTGCAGACAACCTCCCAACCTCAAACAAACACTAATGCACATAAGATTTTACCTGCTCCTCAACTAATGTGATCTATGCCATCTTTTGCCAGCAATGCCCATCTGCACTCTACATTGGACAGACAGGACAATCTCTAAGAAAACGCATTAACAGACACAAGTTTGACATAAGAAACCACGATACACAGAAACCTGTCTCAAATCACTTCAGTTTACTTGGACACTCCTTGAAGGACTTGAAGGTCACCATTTTGGAATAGAAACATTACATATCAAGAATACAAAAGGGAAACAGCTGAAATAAGATTTATATCCATGGTGGACATTGGACACACACAAGAAGGGATTGAACATAAATCGGGGGTTCTTGAGTCATTACCAAATGTAATATTACCATATTGCCACTGTTTCATGGACTCTTAAGGTAGAAACTCTGTTGTTGTTCAGTCATTCAGTTGTGTCCGACTCTTCGTGACCCCATGGACCAGAGCTCGCCAGGCCTTCCTATCTTCTACTGCCTCCCGGAGTTTGGTCAAATCCATATTGGTTGCATCGATGACAACATCCAACCATGTCATTCTCTGCCGTCTTTTCCTTTTGTAGGTAAAAACTCTACATTGCCATTTTTTCCATGGATTCTAAGTTAAAAACTATTTTCTCTCCCCCCCCCCCACTTCCACAAGCTCTCTGATCTGATCTGATCTGGTTTCTATCTCTTGAGGAATTTACTTCCCAGCCTTAAACATATAAACAGAGGCTGGCCTGAGCCATAAAACTATACTACTCTGGCCCAAACGTCTCACCATTTAATCTTCTCACCTACTAATTAACTCTCCCTCCTCTTCTTCCCCTTCCTCCTCCCTCCCCTCCCCTATCCACCCCCCCCAACTCTATTTACTACAGCCAATGAATATCTGGACTAGAGCCAATGAATATCTGGTATGAAATGTATATCCCATCTCATTATTATATTTAAAACCTCATTCTGCTGCTATATGTCTGAAGACATGTCCACAAATTAAAATATGAAAGTTAGTCTTTAAGGTGCCAAATGTTTGCGTCTTTTGTTGTTTTGTTTTGTTTTTCTTTGATTTTTGCCTGAAATTCTTGAAAATGGATTAATCCCTAATCGCAACCTTTTTCCATAGTACGGATTCGCCCCATAGGCGACTCAGTTAAGCGATTTCTCCCTATCTTTGGAAAGTTTTTTTTTCCTTTAAGTAGATTTGCTGTTAAACAAACCGCTTGTTATACCAGCCGCTGGTTAAACACACACACACACACACACACACACACACACACACACACACACACACACACACACACACACACCATCAGTGAGGCTTAATAAACCATATCTGAACATAATCCAAACCACCACAACCTAATTTTGACCACCATGAAAGAAAGGAAAAAAGTCAGAGGGCGCTCCCCTAACATTTGAAATCTCCATCTCAGGGTTCATTTCGAGGGATGACGAGGGGAAACCGCAGGAGGGAAAAAGGTGATCGGTAAAGTGGACTGACTTCGGATTATATCGCACAAAACCTCCCTCACCCGGAAATCCTCTGAATTTATTTATTTATTCGATTTATGTACCGCAACCATTCCAGCAGAAAGTGACTCTGAGCGGTTTGCAAGCATAAACAAAATACAAGAAATCACAATTTAAACTTAAAATAGTAAATAAACAGGCTAATCAGTCAAAACCAAGAGACCTTTTTAACCCAGCAAGGACAAAAAAAGGTGGGGGCGATCACTGGGAAAGAGGACCAGGAAAGAGGTGGGTGGGTCTGTTATGGGGGTGGGGGCATCCTTCGCCCCATAAGATTTCGGCCCCGCTTCGCTGGGTCTCTTTCCCCCTCCTCCGATCCCTGAAGGGACTCACCCTCGCAGCCCAGCAAAAGGGCGGACAGCGCCGCCAGCAGGAACAGGGACGCCCGAGGCCACCCCATTTCGAGGTAGCCCAACCCCCGCGGGGCTCCCGGTGTCCCTCCGGCCGCTGCGGATAATTATATAGAACCCGGGACAGCCGCCGAACTCCCGGACCCGGACAGCCAGGATTGGCGGAGGGGGAAAACCCTTGGCCAATAGGGAAAAAAAGAGTCCCCGTGTCGTCAGCGGTTGCTATCCAGGCGGAAAGGGGAAGTGGAAAGGTGTCGTACATGTTTTCCCGGGAATCCCCCTCGAAGCGACACCGCTGGTGGGGATGAGTTTGGGGTGGGAGGAATGGGGAGGGAGGCCGACGGAAGGTCGGGACCCGAAGGGAAGAGAAAAATAGAGTTTGAGGAGCCAAGCGAAGAAGACTTTTAGGCTTTCTGGACGGCTGCCTCGTCTGGTCTGTTGGCCGTGGGCAGTTGGGCTGGGTGGGGAGAACGCTATTATATTATTATTATTATTATTATTATTATTATTATTATTATTATTATTATTATTATTATTATTATTATTATTATTATTATTATTATACAGTGGTACCCCGATTTAAGAGCAGCTCAACTTAAGAGCAGAAAACTGTTGCCATTTTAACTGCTGCCTTACAAATTTTAGATACGGTCTGCTCGACTTAACATTTTTTTCCCATATTTTTTCAATTTTTTAGATAGTAGTTCGACTTAAGAGCATGCATAAGGAACGGGTTAAATTCGTAAGTTGAGGTGTCACTGTAATAATAATAATAATAATAATAATAATAATAATAATAATAAACACCTGGCAGCTGTGTTCAGTAAGAAGAAGAAGAAGAAGAAGAAGAAGAAGAAGAAGAAGAAGATGATGATGATGATAATAATAATAATAATAATAATAATAATAATAATAATAATAATAATAATAATAATAGGTATGCAGCAGCTTTAACAGTTGCTCCCCCCCAAGAATCCATCTTCCCATCAGGGAATAGCTGCCAGCTTCTTATTTTTCTTTTTCCGGAATGCAGACCCAGCCTAGTGGGAAAGGATGATTATTCCACTGGGAAGGAGAAAGATATGGCACTTGAATGGCGGATCGTGTGCACTACAGGAGAGGGGTGTGTGTGTACACCATCTGGCTTCCCTCCATTGGCAGGGGAGCCCCTTTACTTAGCACTGACTGGGTAAACGTCGCCACACATCAAGGGAAGGCAAGGTGCCCAGCTGAGGTCAAAAGCCTGGAGCTTCTTGGGTGTATCCTGGGTCCAGTAAAAAATGTTTTGTGTCAGTAGTAGGTCTCTTCCAACTTCTATGTATTTTTTTACCTCCCTTCATTGAGGCAGAGAAATGACTTTGGTGTATGTATGGGTGGCATTTCTTCCAACCACATAGATGTCTATGGGCAGCTGGCACCGTTTGGGGTTGGTAAGGCAGAAGGCACAGCCACCAACGTTGGCCAGGGGCAGGTGGAAAAGTGTCTGTCATATATGCATGTACATGAACATGGAAAAGCAGGCATACAGGAATGAGGTGATTGGGGTGCAGTGGGGTGAGGTGGGACAGTGTCCTACTAGCCTAACAGACCCACTGCCACCGGCCTATGTTCACAGCTCTTTGGCAGTGGACGATGCTGCCACGGAGGGTGATGGAGTCTCCTTCTTTGGAGATTTTTAGTAGGGGCTGGATGGTCATCTGTCGGGAGTGCTGTGATGGGGGTTACTGCATGGCAAGGCGTTGGATTGGATGGTCCTTGAGGAGTCTTCCAACTCTATGAATCTATATGATTATATGGATTAAGTTGTCTGTTTCTATGAACTGATGGCTTCTAGATGTTTCCTTGCAGTTTATTTATTTTAGAGCATTTTTACCCCACCTTTCTCCTTGGAAAAGGACCCAAGGCGCCTTACACTAATGAGGAATAATATACATTCCAGTGCAATTAAGAAATGTTCAGGTACAGTGGACCCTCATATAACAAATGGTTTTTATAACATAAATTCTGTACAACATAAAATATTCCGGAGATAGGGGAAATTTGCTGAACAGAATCAGCTATGGGGGGGAATGTACAACATCAAAATGGTTGCGATTAGGGATTACTCTGTTTTCGATGCATTCCTATGGGAAATTTGCTTAACATCATTTCCTTTGGAACAAATTAATTCCTTTATACAAGGTACCACTGTATTGAGAACAGGGAACTGAGGAACATCTTACAGCATTAATAGACAACATTACATTAAAGCTACAAGAGAACACGAGTAGTTAAAAGGAGAGTAAAGTTCCATATAAAGTCACAAGAGAACACGAGCAGTTGAAAGGAAAGTTCCATGTGAAGTTATGAGTGATGGAAACTAACATTGGAAACATAGCATCAATGTGATCACATAAGTTTATAAGTAGTTATAAACACAAAGTCGATGTGATCCTATATATTCATATAAAAGACTCATTAGGTAGTCCATCCTTCAGGGAAAGCTTGCCTGAAGAGAAAGTCATTTCACCCCTGTGTCACACTCGGGCAAAAACTCTGGTCTCAGAATTAAGTGATAATTAAAAAAAAAAAAAACCTTCCTGGTTCATTATCTTTTAGTTTCAAAACACCATGTAACTTCGTCCATGGTCTGGATGTTTATGTAATCTACACTCTCCACATTCATGTCTATACACTGCATTGCATTCCCTGTTCTAAAAAACCAAATTGTAATATAAATGTTTTGAGTGCATACTGAGAATTTTCATTTTGCTGAATGAACTTGAGAACGCAGTGCCTCTGAGCATACTCTGGCCATTTTTCTCACTGGCAAAAGCTGTTTTTGAAAAGTATCAAAGGAAAGACCCTGCCTCTGACCATGCAGAAGGCACACTGGGTTAGATTCATCTGATAAGGCACAACCTTTTTTGTTTTCCTATGACAGAATATTGGGAACCGTTTTTTAATTGCTTGACTCAGAACTGTGGCAGATATAGTATTCTCCAGGATGTGGAGATCCCAGCTTGAGATAGTCATTTTGTAGGGAAGGGTCTTAAAATGGCGTCTCTTATGCTAACCAGGAATGCTTTATAAAATGTCTGTGTCAGTAGAATTCAAACTACAGCCTAAGCAAGTTAGCTCCCATGAGTGGAATGTGACCTAGATAGACTTTGTGTCCCACAGTGTTTCTGCAGAACTGTTTCAATTCTGTTTCCCAGCGAGTCAGTATAGACTGCCTTTGTCTTACTTGCTAGACCATGTTGCAAATCATGTTAAGATAACAACACAATAGAGGCCTATGCTAGAGAACAGCTTCTGCACATGTCAGTCCCCACTCCTGAGTGGTTAAAGCTTAGACTCGTGGTCAATTATGATGTATTGGGGGGTGGAGGAACGAATGGTATTTAACATGTATGATTTGAATGTATTCTTGCTTCAGCTTTTGGAACTGATTTCCACTGAATGCCAAACTGCAGCTAAATAAACTCTTTCTCCTTTTTACTTAAAAATCTGGTTTCGTATTGAATTCCTGACTCACCCCAAGCGGCCAATGTTCCCGTAAAGTATTTTGCAGAGGATGTAAGGAATTATATGCAACACAGATAATTCGGTTATTGACCAGCTGCTGTACATCCTGCTGCCATTTTGGGTCTCCTTTCTGCCTAGCAGGCCCTGCACAAAATGGCTTCTGTTCCAACCCCATTTCGCCTCAGAATAACATAAGAACATAAGAAGAGCCATGCTCGATCAGGCCAATGGCTCATCTAGTCCAGCTTTCTGTATCTCAAAAAGGCCCATATCACTCCCCTGTATCAGGTCCTTGAAGTACCCCAGTTTTAAGCCTGGAGATTACACATCTCCATCGTGGTTTGTAACCTGTGATGAACTTTTCCTCCATGAATCTGTCCAATCCCCTTTTGAAGGCATCCAGGCTAGATGCCATCATCACATCCTGTGGCAGGGAGTTCCACAGACTAACAACGCGCTGGGTGAAAAAATATTTTCTTTTGTCTGTTACTCTCCCAGCCCTCAATTTGAGTGGATGTCCCCTAGTTCTGGTATTTTGTGAGAGGGAGAAGAGCGTCCCTCTAGCCACTTTACTCATGCCCTGCATTGTTTTGTATGTCTCAATCATATCCCCCCTCAGGTGCCTTTTTTCCAAACTAAAGAGCCCCAAATGTTTTAGCCTTTCCTCATAAGGAAGGTGCCCCAAACCAGTAATCATTTATTTATTTATTTATTTATTTATTTATTTATTTATTTATTTATTTATTTATATCCCTCCGGATTTTCCTAAAAGGAATTCAAGGTGGTTAACAGTCACTTGAATGGTTCTGATCAAGAGTTTTGGGCCAGTCTCTACAGAGACAAAGCCTGAAAACCAAAAAGCTGCTCCCAACCACCAGATATGCTGCTTGGTTTGGGAACAAATATCTGCCAAAGCACCTAGCTTACTGGCCACTCTGGGGGCACAGCGTCTGTGCAAGAAGACTGCCCTGGAACAAGTGGAAAGCAGGGTTTTCTCCCCGCTCACTGTGAGGGTAGGTGCCTCAAACACCCACCCACAGGCCTCACTCCCTTGAAGCAAGGAGTTGTGAGGATGAAAAAGCCACATCCTGTGTGTGGTTGTGGTGGCAGGTGCTCCTTCCAGCCTTGGGCAGAAACTGTGATTCTGGTTTCGCTGCTTAAATCCAAGCAAAATGCCTGTTTGGCTTTCCAACTGAGATTTTCTTATAAATTTCCATTAATCCTTGTAGAGCAGGAGCCGTTTTGTGGGTGATTTAGAGTATGTGTATTATGTATTAATACACCGCAGATGGCGACTGCAGCAATGAAATAAAAAGACACCTGCTTCTTGGGATGAAAGCAATGGCAAATTTAGATAGTGTAGTATCATAAAGAGTAGAGACATCACTTTGCCAACTAAGGTCAGGATAGTCAAAGCTATGGTTTTTCCAGTAGTGATGTATGGAAGTGAGAGCTGGACTATAAAGAAGGCTGGTCGCCGCAGAATCAATGCTTTTGAGCTGTGGTGCTGGAGGAGAGTCTTGAGAGTCCCCTGGACTCCAAGGAGATCAAACCTATCCATCCTGAAAGAAATCGACCCCAAATGTTCACTGGAAGGACAGATTTTGAAGCTGAGGCTCCAGTACTTTGGCCACCTCATGAGGAGAGAGGACTCCTTGGAAAAATCCCTGATGTTGGGGAAGATCAAAGGCAAAAGGAAAAGAGGAGGACAGAGAATGAGATGGTTGGACTGTGTCATCGATGCAACCAAAATGGATTTGACCAAACTCCGGGAGGCAGTGGAAGATAGGAAGGCCTGGTGAGTTAGGGTCCATGAGATCATGAAGAGTCGGACACGACTGAACGACTGAACAACAACAAACTGTATACAGTGGACCCTTGTATAACAAATACGGATTTGACCAAACTCCGGGAGGCAGTAGAAGACAGGAAGGCCTGGCGAGCTCTGGTCCATGGGATCGCGAAGAGTCGGACACAACTGAACGAATGAACAACAACACCTTGCATAAAGGAATTAATTTGTTCCAAATGAAATTATGTTAAGTAAAATTTCCATTATACAAATTTCCCATAGGAATGCATTGAAAATTGAGTAATCCCATTTTTATGTTGTACGGATTCACCCCATAGGCGATTATGTTAAGTAAATTCCCCCTATCTCTGGATTTTTTTATGTTGTGCAGATTTTATGTTATACAAACTTTTATACAAGGGTCCATTGTAGTCTCTTCCATATTTACATCAGGAAGCTTCGCAGAAGGCACCCAATCTTGGCCTTGTATGTAAGGGTGGTTCCCAAATAGAATTTTGTCTATGCTCTACTCTGTACCCTCTTTGCCACAGAAACAACATCTGAACACGGCCATCAAAATGCTCCATGGTGTCCCAAATGGGGATAGTTCCTGGAGTCTCTCTCTCTCTCTCTCTCTCTCTCTCTCTCTGTCGTCTCCTCCCTCTCTACTAGATGAACTTTTAAAATAATAACTGGCAGAGCTTATTTATTCTTGGAACAGAAGCTACTAAATGTGGGAATAAAGCTTTTAGCTGTATTTCAAGGTGGCAGAGTTTGGAAGGGGACAACAGAGAATGAGATGGTTGGACGGTGTCATCGATGCAACCAACATGGGTTTGACCAAACTCCGGGAGGCAGTGGAAGACAGGAGGGCCTGGCGTGTTCTAGTCCATGGGGTCACAAAGAGCTGGACAAGACTGAACAACTGCACAACAACAAAAATAGAAAAAGATGGGAAGGGAAGGAGTTGCCAGTGAGGGAGATATGGAGTGAAAGAAAGGGGGTAGGTAGAGGAAAAGGAAGTTTTCACGTCAGGAACCTTCCTGTTTCCCTATAAATCCTGAATTTATTTCTTGCTAGGAACTGGCAAACTACTCCAGTACTACTGCCAAGAAAACTCCATGGATATGGAGTCACGAACAGTAGGTCACGACTGTAATTATACAACACATGCACACAGTTTAACTGTACTGTACTGTATTGGGGTTTTTGCCTGATCCTCTACTGCTCCCTGCTGGAGAGTGGTAAAAAACTGTTTTAAAAAAATCAGGTGGTTTCCAAGAAAACAGAGGAGGGCAGAGGACGGTGTGAGTAAGTCATGAGACTGGCCACATCTCCAGGGTCTGTCATTCTAAGTCAGCAGGTGGGCAATTGAGGCATCAAGTCCATGAAGCACATGAGGAAGAGAAGCTACACTCCCTGTCAGCAACACGTGTGTTGCAACTGCCATCCCCTGGCCCCAACAAGCTTAGGGTGAGGGTTTCAATTGAAGGCTCCCCTTGCACCATGGAGCTGGATACTGGCTCCTCATTTTCTATCATTTCTGCTAGAACGATGAGAGAACTTTGCCCAGATGGGGGGCCGCCTCTTCGCCACGCCCCAATCCCAATCCGATTGTGGGATTTTCAGAGGAAGGTTATTAAAAATCAAGGAAATGGGCACCTTGAAGGTCCACTATAAAGGGTTTGCCAAAAAGGTGGACATGATAGTGGTGGAAGGCCCATTTTCTAGCTTACTGGGTCTGTCATGGTTTGAACTTCTGGGCTTAGGGGTTTACGGGCTAAATCAGGTTTTGTCTGGGCCAGATTTTGAGACCATCTGCCAAGAATTTTCAGCAGTAGTAGTAGGGGAAGGGGTGCTCCTGTCAAAGGGGCAATAAAACCATCAAACACCGGAAGTCCCGCCCCCCTTACCGGAAGTCCCGCCCCTTACCGGAAGTCCCGCCCCCCCTTACCGGAAGTCCCTACCTTCCGCCCCGCCCCCTACCGGAACCGGAACCTTCCTGGGCCCTTTGACCTGGAAGTGACGTCCTCTTCCGCCTGACCCGGATGGGGAGCCTTGCCCCCTCCCCGACACGTCACGGGTCCCCCCCCCACCCTCAGGCATGCCCGGGCATGCCTTCCCCTAGGCGCTGCCGCTGGCTATGTGTTGCCTGGGCCTGGCTTGCTGCGTGTGCGCATGCCTGAGAGGCCTTATAAGAAGAGGGGAGTGTTCTGCGGTGCCCGCCGCCGCCTTTTCCGCTGTTCCTGAAACCGACTGGCTCATGGTCCCCGCCGTCCCGTTTATGTGGAGAAAGATGGACTCTTCAAGCAAGATCGGGTTTTCCTCCAGCTTACCGAAGGACACCCCGGACTCACCGCCGAAAGCAGAGAGCGTGGACTCCCCTCCGAAGCCCGAGAGCCCGGACTCCCCGCCAAAATCCTGGACCCCGAAGATAGAGAGGCAGCGGTTGAAACCGAAAAGGCGTCTGCACCCCCACATGCACCACGGGCCTACGGGATTTTCCATGCCCCTCTGCCCCCTAAACACCCCATCGCGGAAGCCCAGCTCTGCGCCCAAAAAGCCGCCCAAGTCTGCCCTTCACACTGAGGAGACCCTGTTTTGGTCCGATCTTGAGTGTGATTGTCCTCATGGAGTAAGAGCAGGATGGCAGAAACCAAAAGAGAAATCGGGGAGTGAATGCTCAGATGGTTCCGAACCTGGGCCTCTAGAGGAGCCACAAGAGGATATTTGGACTTCTGCCGATGAGGGTTATGAGAGCGGTTCAGCGGCCGAGGTGAGTTTTTTCATTAAATTGTTTATAACTCTCGTTCGGGTTTGGGGGCGGGTGCTGCAAAATTTAAAACTAAGAGGCTGTTTAATGCTCTCTCAACAGGACACTCTGCTGGAGAAAAAGAATCTGCCGAGAAGTCATAGCGTGTGAAAAAAAAAAAAAATTCTAGCGCTTCAAGTGGTTTCAACATATACTCTGAGAATATAACAGCTTATTCAATAATGTCTGTCTTTATGTTTAAAATTAGAAAATAGCCTTTTCCGTCCTATTATTTGCAAATATTAAACACATTATAAGTCTGGTAAAGCCTTGAAATCTTAAAATGCTCCAGCCTTATTCTCTTGTGAATAAAGTTTATTTTACCCCTTAATCTGTGTTCATATGTCTGTGGGCTGCTAAGATGCCTGACCACGGGATGTTCTAAAAATATATATTATACACCAGATTCTGTAGGAAGTTTTGGAGGTGTGAACCCTCTATTTAGTGAGGCAAAAAAGCGTATCAAATCATTAAGGGTCAAGGATGTTTCTCGATGGCTTTCTGATCAGGATGCCTATACACTCCATAAGCCCGCCCGAATACATTTTAAAAGAAACAAGACTATTGTCTCTGGAGTCGATGCACAATGGCAGGCGGATTTGGTAGATATGCAGCAATTTTCAGAGTACAACAGGGGCTACAAGTACATATTAACATGCATTGATATTTTATCTAAATATGCCTGGGCTGTGGCTCTCAAAGACAAGACGGGGCGGGCGGTGTCCAAAGCTTTAGCGGACGTTTTCAAACAAAACCATAGACGTCCAGAGAAGCTTCAAACAGATCGAGGTTTAGAGTTCCTAAATAAGCCTGTAAGGCTGCTGTTAAAGAAACATGGGATACACCACTTTGTCACCAATAATGAGGTCAAGGCTGGTGTTGTGGAAAGGTTTAACAGAACTTTAAAAACAAAAATGTGGCGGTATTTCACAGCCAATAATACGTACAAATATATGGATGTATTACCTCAGCTCCTAAGAAGCTATAATCACAGCATGCACAGAACTATCAAGGCTAGGCCTGTAGATGTGACCCCTCACAACTCTTTGGCCATCTGGAAAACAATCTATGGGACCTCTGCTAAAACGAAAGAGGAGAGGCCACTGTTCAGAAAAAGGAGACCATGTCAGGGTTTCAAAAATAAAGGGGGTGTTCGATAAGGGTTATGAACAGAATTTCACTACAGAGATATTTATAGTGGATCAGGTTATCAAAAAAGCAAAGAGACCCGTATACCTGTTAACAGATTACCATGGTGATGCTATTGTGGGGACATTCTATCCCGAAGAACTACAGAAAGTGAACCCCCGAGAAGACCGGGTGTATAGAATTGAAAGGTATTGGCCACAAAAGGCCGTGGCTCAAGAAAACTTCACTTAGTGAAATGGAAGGGTTGGCCCAGTAAGTTCAACAGTTGGGTGGCTGCCTCTGAAATTTGCGACCCTGTATAGAAGAGTTGGAAATGGGAGATAACGGATTTTACATCACACTCCCCAGCAATGCATGCAAGGAAATATTTCCTCAAAATACAAATGCTAATTTTACAACACTGCTACCACAACCCTTAGATCTGAGCGGTGCATGGGAAGTTGGTCTGGCTGAAATTCAGTACCCCCGCAGCTGGTACACACTGACTAAAAATGCCATGTTTTACATTTATCAGGATGCAACTAAATGGGGCTTTCTACTACACAGAGGTTATTACAAGAGCATTCAATCTGTTTTGGATGAAATGAATGACAATATAAAAGTAGCCATAGATCCGCCTAAAATACGTTTTGTCTACGACCCTGTAAAGGGTAAAGTTAGATTCATAGGGAAAACACATACAAATTCTCGGCCTCTGGGGGTTAGCCCACATATTGGGCCTACCACCCGATGTTCCTGTCGATAAAATAGACCACGCTGCAGACATTACCGGAGGGGTCAGCGCCTTGTACCTGTATACGGATATCATAGAGCACCAAATTGTAGGAGACAGCTCTGTACCCCTGTTACGGTGCATACCCGTCAGAGGAGAAACTTATGAATGTGTCACCATAACTTACGATAAGCCGCATTATATGTTAATGAGCAAGAGCCACATCAACACAATAAGCATTGAAATAAAGACCGACCAGAACCAACACGTGCCATTCAACTGGGGAAAGTTGTCGTGAGGTTACACGTTCGACCCAGAAGAGGTTATTTTTAGAGCGTGCAAAAGAGAGCTGCATGAGCCAAAAATGGTTGTCGTTAAAGATTATGGAAATGTAGATGCCTATAGGGCCTACTACAAAGCCCAGGCAGGCCGTGGTCTACCTGGTTTCCATGGAGCTGTAAACATGTATGGAGCAGGTCTGGGGGGCATTTTTCGTGGACTTTTCAGAAGGGCTGTTCCTCTTTTGAGGAGTGGGTTTCAAATGATTAAACCTCATGTTAAGACAGCCATGCACAACATAGCTGGAGACGTAGTGAGTCATGTTATGAAAAAGGTGAGAACCCAAGAAGGCTCGGGTCTCATGTACCTAAAAAGAAGGGGAGGAGTTAAACGAAAAGCATCTCACCAACATATTGGAGCACCTCAGCCCCTAAAAAGAAGGGGTATCCGTGGTAGAAAAAATCAGAAGCTGCAGGTCAGGAAGAGGAGTGGAGGCCGCAAGACAAAGATACTAAATCACAGCAGAAGAGACATATTTTAAAATGGCATTCATTCATAACTCCTCTGAAGAATGTACCAAATCCGAGTTGGATCTTTTTCAAATATCACCAACACAAACCTGCGTGGAAAGCAGTATGTACGTTGAAGTCCCGCCTCTGTCAGCCCTAAGCCCTAATGCACCTGTGGAATTTTATATAACAGGGGCGAGTGAATTTTATTTAGACCTCAGTCATTCGCTTCTTTTTCTATGTTGCAAAATAACAAAAGCAGATGGTTCAAACATGGCTGATGCCGCCAAAACGCGGGGTTGGTCAATTACCCCATTGCCTCGCTGTTTAGCCAGCTGGATGTTACCCTCGGCGATAGGCTGATTAGCCAGAGTCACAACTGCTATCCCTACAGAGCCATTTTAGAACTGCTTCTGAACTACAGCACCGATGCCTTGAGTACACAATTTGCAGCAGGTGGTTTTTATAAAGATGCCTATCAAGCGATGGAATCTACAAGCCTAGCCGCTGGTGAGGGAAACTGGGGCTTTAAATCTAGAGCACATCAGACAGCGGGTAGCCGGACCTGGGATTTGATGGGCCCATTACACAGCGATATATTTTTCCAGGACAAAATGCTGCTGAATGGTGTAGATGTGAAGATCAAACTCACACGCAGCAAGGATGCGTTCTGTTTGATGAGTGGAGATGACAATGCAAATTATACAGTACATATTTTAAATGCAGCTTTGTTTGTTAAAAGAGTGAAAGTATCCCCCGGTGTGCGTCTAGGGCACAGTGAAGCGCTTCTTACCTCTAATGCAAAGTATCCTGTTGAGCGGATCGGAATGAAAGTTTTCAGCATAGCTGCGGGGAGTCTTGTCTGCAACCAAGAAAATCTTTTTTTGGGGCAACTGCCTAAGAAACTGGTCATAGGCTTTGTTGACAATGAGGCATTCAGCGGTCAATACACACGAAACCCCTTCAACTTTAAACACTACAACGTCAATTTTGTAGCGTTGTATGTGGATGGAGTTCAGACCCCATCAAAGCCTCTACAGCCTAATTTTCGAGACAGCCTATGCGTACGTGAATACATGCATTTGGCAAAAGCCACGGGAGAAGCATGAAAGATCTGGACATAGCTATTAACCGTCATGAATTTTTGCAGGGGTACACACTGTATGTTTTTGACCTCACCCCTGATCAGGCCTGCTCTGACCACTATTCTCTGATCAGAACAGGTAACCTCAGAGCCGAGATCCGCTTTGCTGTACCCCTTCCCAACACTATTAATATGATTTTATATGGGGTATTTGACAACGTGATTGAAATTAATCACAGCAGAAACGTCCTCTTTGATTACATGTGAAGATGAACACAGTCCAGATATTGAATTTATTACATAAAAACAAAAACTTTGCAGGTGTTTATCCCAGTGATATGCTACCCCGGACGATTATTACCAAGCGGCCAGCTGGGATCGTGGTCAACACCCATCCTCACACACTGCCTGGCGAACACTGGCTGGCTATCTATCTACCAGTACATGGCCCTGCTGAGTTTTTGATTCATATGGAGCAGCCCCAAATAATCCGCTATTTCCTGAAGACATCTATGACTTTTTAATGAGGCAGACCAATGAGATAACATACCAAAGGAAGCAGTTGCAGCATCCCTTAGCTGCCACCTGCGGCTATCACTGTGTCTTCTTTTTACAGAACAGAACAAAAGGCTTCTCTTTTCCACAAATATTAAAATTGTACACTGGCGATTCCGTGGGCAATGATACTATGGTAGTCAGCTTTGTCAAGAAGATTAGAAAATCTAAACACCGGTGCCCCCTCTTCAATCCTGTTCAGGCCTGCCTGCCACCGTGCAATCCATGATGTAATTCTGTTCCTAAATAAAAGGCTGTTATACAAAATAATCTGTTTTGGTTTTTATTGTGATGATATTAAAAGGGGACCCTCTTGAAAAAATATTACAGAGGTACACATGGAAATTAAAGGCCTTTAATTATAGGTAAAATACAGAATTTCATTGTTTTCAAGGTAAAGCAAGAAGCGTATGTTTTAGCTGATTTTGCATGGTGCAGTTGTAATAATTAACTTAGCTGCAAACACCAGCTCTAGGGCCCTCTTGAAAAAATATTGCAGAGGTACACGGGGAAATTAAACGACTTTAATTATAGATAAAATACAGAAACCCATTGTTTTCAAGGTAGAGCAAGAATTGTGTGTTTTAGCTGATTGTCATGAGAACCATAATCTGATTAGGTGTCTTAGCTGGTAAGAGGTTAATCTCAGTGTTAGCCTTTACTGTGGTTTGTGTAATAATTAAAACAGGCAGCAAACAAACCTTAACTAGCTCACAGAAACTATCAGCAAAGTGCATTTATGAAAACTTTGCCAGCATCGCCACCTCATGCCCAAAATGTGTTACAACAAGTCTGGTTTCACAAATGATGGATATATTTCTCAGAATAAAACGAAAGAATTTTTATTTAATACAGAACAAAAGGCTTCTCTTTTCCACAAATGTGTGTTTGTGTTTGTGTGTAGGGGAAGAGACAAGAATGCTTATACTATATTATTGTATATAATTCTTCAAGGTTTGAAATATTGATGACAATAAATCCTTGTATGGCTATAATTAAACATCATTTGGAGAAGTCTGCTAAAGATATCAAAAATATTACAGACGGGGACGGGGAAATTAAAGGAATTTAATTATAAAAGAGTTTTGAAAGCTGAAGAAATACCATGAATTTATTAAATAAGATAAGTTCATGTACACAAGCAATGGCTCAATGTCTCTTGAAAAATACAGGAACCCCCTCTTTTCAGCTTACACAAATGTTTGGTGTCCTGAGGCCGAAACTCTGATTACAAAGGCTGGGCCAGTATCAGTGTTAATATTAAAGCCACCTGCAAACAGAGCGCATCTCTTGCCCATTGTGGGGCCCTCTTTAAAGATTTAGCATTTAAGCTGCTGGTTCTGTTGCTTTTACCACGGCAGAGGGTAAAAATTATTTGTAATATTTCAGGCAATGATCCCCTTCCTGTGTACACAAGCAATGGCTCAATGTCTCTTGAAAAATACAGGAACCCCCTCTTTTCAGCTTACACAAACGTTTGGTGTCCTGAGACCGAAATGTTGATTACAAAGGCTGGGCCAGTATCAGTGTTAATATTAAAGCCACCTGCAAACAGAGCGCATCTCTTGCCCATTGTGGGGACCTCTTTAAAGATTAACCCTGTAATACAGAATTTGTACCAATATCACCCCTGCTTGTCATTGCAAAGTGTACATACCTTTGGGAGAATCAGGTTTATCCAGCATATTCAACTGGCGAGGCTGTGAGAAGGGTGAGTTTTTCACATTTGCTTTATGGGTTTTATTTTGAAAATCTTGTGTAGAAGGCATTAATTTTGGATCATGGGAATTAAATTGGGTATATTTCCAACTCTAGGTAGTTTTTAAATGTTTAAATCTTGGACCAGTTGAAATGTGTCTTAACATTAATGTGACTACATGCGTTTCATATGGTTCAAAACTTTTATTCTGTGATTATAAGCTTACAGCATTTAGAGATTTGTTAAAATACTTTATAAAAGAGGTTGATCATAAGTTTTCTCAGAAAATTAGTTGCTGGAGGTCTCCTGTTGTTTGCTTTATGGGATTTATTTTGAAAATCTTGTTTAGAAGGCATTAATTTTGGATCATGGGGATTAAATTGGATATATTTCCAAATCTAGGTAGTTTTTAAATGTTTAAATCTTGGACCAGTTGAAATGTGTCTTAACATTAATGAGACTACAAGCGTTTCATATGGTTCAAAACTTTTATTCTGTGATTGTAAGCTTACAGCATTTAGAGATTTGTTAAAATACTTTATAAAAAGAGGTTGATCATAAGTTTTCTCAGAAAATTAGTCGCTGGAGGTCTCCTGTTGTGGGCATCTAATATTGCTGCCAGCCCATTTTCCTGCATGAGAAAAAAAGGGGGAGGAAAGAGTGTGTCAAAATACTATTTCAATACTTTGTAAGAAAATCAGGGGGAGTATTTTTCTTTCAAATATGCTTACCCAAGACTCCAGATTCCAAAGCCAGGTTTTATGGGTTGTTAAAAATTCAGTCACGCATTGTACCATCTGGCTGACATCGTTTGTAGACAAAATTCCGTGGGTTTGTTGAAATTGTTTTAACAAGCATGCAGCGTACATTATTAATGCTAATATGCGCCCCAATTCATCTGATTATCAGAAACTGTGACTGCAGCAGTCTTCATAAACAGGCTGCATGTTTCACTAATATTGCACAGCTGTAACTCCTGCAAATAACTGTGAATCTTGCATTCAAAGTTGGGCTGTATAGAGGCAACAATTCTTTCTAAAATATTATTCAGGCTTTCGGTCAGCGGATGCATTTGATGATGGGGTGTCTGTTTCTCATTTTCTGATAAATAGCTACAACAAGCATGCATTAGATATTTGCTGAGTACAGAATGGGTGATGCCTGCCATCCTGTGTCTTAAGCGTGTGCACAGACATGTTGTAACTTGCAAACCTTTTTCAGATCGCGCCCCCCCCCGCCTGTTCTGCCAATGAAACCCCTAAAATTGGGCCTCGCACCACCCCCTGGAAAAGATTTAGGTCAGTTATGCCTCTCACAAAAATGGTTTTAAAGAAAATGTCAATGCAATATATTTGGGGGGGGGGGTCATGTGTTGTTTGCATATTAAATGGGCCCTGTGATTTTTAGTGGCATACTTTTATGTTTTAGATAAATATTTAGCGGATGACTTTGTTGATGCCTCTCCAATGAAGGTATCCTCAAAAAAAGGTACTATTTCACAACCTCCTTATAAATTCTGCTTTGGCAATAAGCTTAGGGTGTGTGTGTGTGGGGGGGGGTATTTCTGACACACCCCTGTAAAATTATTTGTAATATTTCAGGCAATGATCCCCATTCAAGCTCAACAAAAGAAGATTTTAGGAAAATGCCCTCACCACAGCCCTTGGCAATGTCCTCAAAAGGTGTGTAGTTCCCCATTTAATATTCTGGTATGGCATATTAAATGGGACCTGTGATTTTTAGTGGCATATTTTTATGATTTAGATAAATATTTAGCAGATGACTTTGTTGATGCCTCTCCAATGAAGGTATCCTCAAAAAAAAAGGTACTATTTCACAACCTTCCTTATAAATTCTGCTTTGGCAATAAGCTTAGGGTGGGTGTGGGTATTTCTGACACACCCCTGTAAAATTATTTGTAATATTTCAGGCAATGATCCCCATTCGAGCTCAACAAAAGAAGATTTTAGGAAAATGCCCTCGCCTCAGCCCTTGACAATGTCCTCAAAAGGTGTGTAGTTCCCCCTTTTAATATTCTGGTATGGCAGTAAATACAAGAGGGCACAAAATCCTTTGTTATACTTCAGACTACAACAATAAATTTCATTGGTATATTTCAGACAACAATGAAACTGTTCATCCTCATCCTGCGGTGGAGAACCCAGGCAGCATGAAACGGAAAAGTTCAGGTGAGTGTGTGTGTGTGTGTGTGTGTGTGTGTGTGTGTGTGTGTGTGTGTGTGTGTGTAAAGAGTCTCAGAAGCAGTTAGTGGGTTGAGAAAACTAGAGATATTGATTATTGCTGTTGTATCATTTATTTTAGGAAGTATAAAAGAACCAGCATACAAAAGGGCATGCAAATCCCATTTTCCTGAGCAACCAATACCGGATGTCCCTGTGGAAAGGAGCAACTCTCCAGGCAGCTCTACGATGGCTGCTCCATTTCATCCAGCTAACAGCAGCCATGACACTGATTCAACAAAACCAAAACCATTATAAGGTTTTAGAAAGTATGCTTGGCTTTGTTAAATACACTTCATATTCTCTCATGGAGCTTACACGATATGCTAGAAGTCTTGAGAAACGCATGGCAGGCATAAATGATTGTGATTCTATTAAAACCATGGAAGGTTATCATGTTGAATCTATATGCATGTATTATCAAAGAGGGAGGGGTTATAGCTATTTTAAGAAAAGAACCCTGAAAAAGAAAAAAAGTCTTGGCCAGAGGGGATCAGTCTTGTAGGGTTATAGCTAGCAAACTGCTGAGAAATGCTAAAAAGTTTCTTTCACGTCGCAAAAAGCGTTCCAGGCCTGCTACACACCATAACCCCACAAATGTTCAGCAGCCCTGTTCTCTAGAGACCTCACAGCACCCAGAGGTAAATGTTGGTGAATCTTCACAGCCCTGTTCTCTAGAGACCTCACAGTACCCAGAGGTAAATGTGGGTGAATCTCCACAGCCCTGTTCTCTAGAGACCTCACAGCACCCAGAGGTGTGGGTGAAATGTTCTCTAGAGACCTCACAGCATCTACACAGCCCTGTTCTCTAGAGACCACACAGTACCCAGAGGTAAATGTGGGTGAATCTCCACAGCCCTGTTCTCTAGAGACCTCACAGCACCCAGAGGTAAATGTTGGTGAATCTTCACAGCCCTGTTCTCTAGAGACCTCACAGCACCCAGAGGTTGAGGATGGTGAATCTTCACAGCCCTGTTCTCTAGAGACCTCACAGCACCCAGAGGTTGAGGATGGTGAATCTCCAGATTCTGTAAATGACAATGCATCATCTGGTCAGCAAGCTCCCCCTGTTTATGCTGAAATTTTGAGAACATGGACCTGGGTGCAGGAACAGTATAATGCTATGCGTAGGGGTATCATTTTCCGCTTTGTTAATCTGGAGCATATTGGTTCCTATGCTGATGCAATGTCAGCACTTTATAATGCAATACAGCAGGTGCTTAATGATATCAACCAGAACATTGACCCTGAAGATTTTGTTCAGATGCGGCTTGAGGGTGGTAACATGAGAGATGCTTTATATTCAGTAAAACAGTCAAAAGAAGCCTTGGACCCCGAGGCATTCCTAACAAACATGAGTAATTTGTTACAGAGCAACATGGAACTTTGTACAGAGGGTGCTTTACGTTTAGTTGTTACAATTGTTAAACCGCCAAGAGGAGGCGGTAGGCCAAACAGACGCTTGAAAACTATACCATACAGCAACATCATTGCTAAAAAGAGGCAACACCTGGTAGATTTTAAGAGTGTGGATGGCATGCTCTGTTTCGCAGGAAGTTTGTCTGCTGTCATAGCTCATGCTGATTGTGGTGCAATACCTACAGACTCTGAGCTGGTGCAAGCTGCTAAACAGCTCTGTCAGGAGGTTGGGTGGCCTGAGCAGAAACAGGTGTCTTTGAATGACATTGGTCTTTTTGAACACCATCTACAGCGGAATATCCAAATTGCTCTTTATAATAAAGATGGTTGGGGCTTATTTAAGTCGGGGACTCAGCGCTATGCCCAAACACATACCCTCTTCCTGTATGATAGTCATTACTATGGTGTTCTTAATGTAAAGGGGCTTTTGGTTCAAAAATTACTGCTCCTATTGTAACACCCTCTATCAACATACACATCGCTGCCTATTTTTCTGTAGGATGTGTTTGAAAGAGGATTGTACCCCTAAAATAGATGAACAGCAGAGATGTGGATGTTGCAAACTGCTCTGCCAATCAGCTGACTGTTTAAAAGCTCATGACAAACTGGCCTCAGAAGGTAAAGTGCCCTGTGTGCTTAAGATATATTGTAAACAATGTAGGCATTATCAAAAGTATGATCATAACACAGCCAGTTGCCGAACAATGCACAATATGTTGGGATATCTTAAAAGAGGATGATGAAAAACATCTATGCATTATGCAACCTGTTAAATACCCTGAAATTTCAACGCAATATATATTTTATGACATCGAGGCACAACAAGACACAGGCGTACATGTAGCTAATTACTGCTTTGCTGAGGCTTTTGGTGGGGAAACTGTGGAATGTTTTCAGGATGAAATGAATGTGCTCCTGAAAAAATGCTGCTACTGGTGAGGTGGAGGAGATTGAGACGGATGAGGAGGAGGAGGTGGAGGAGGAGAAGATCCTTGGTGTAAGGAGTGCTAAGAAAAAGGTGAGACGTTGGCCTTATGGTCGGACTTGGGAGTTCAAAGGAGAGTCATGCATAGCAGACTTTATACTGACATTCACTAAAGATAATCGTTTTAGCGGCACTACTTTCATAGCCCATAATTCCAAAGGTTATGACTGTTATTTCATGCTTGTATTTACTGCCTTTCCACAACACCAGCCTTGACCTCATTATTGGTGACAAAGTGGTGTATCCCATGTTTCTTTAACAGCAGCCTTACAGGCTTATTTAGGAACTCTAAACCTCGATCTGTTTGAAGCTTCTCTGGACGTCTATGGTTTTGTTTGAAAACGTCCGCTAAAGCTTTGGACACCGCCCGCCCCGTCTTGTCTTTGAGAGCCACAGCCCAGGCATATTTAGATAAAATATCAATGCATGTTAATATGTACTTGTAGCCCCTGTTGTACTCTGAAAATTGCTGCATATCTACCAAATCCGCCTGCCATTGTGCATCGACTCCAGAGACAATAGTCTTGTTTCTTTTAAAATGTATTCGGGCGGGCTTATGGAGTGTATAGGCATCCTGATCAGAAAGCCATCGAGAAACATCCTTGACCCTTAATGATTTGATACGCTTTTTTGCCTCACTAAATAGAGGGTTCACACCTCCAAAACTTCCTACAGAATCTGGTGTATAATATATATTTTTAGAACATCCCGTGGTCAGGCATCTTAGCAGCCCACAGACATATGAACACAGATTAAGGGGTAAAATAAACTTTATTCACAAGAGAATAAGGCTGGAGCATTTTAAGATTTCAAGGCTTTACCAGACTTATAATGTGTTTAATATTTGCAAATAATAGGACGGAAAAGGCTATTTTCTAATTTTAAACATAAAGACAGACATTATTGAATAAGCTGTTATATTCTCAGAGTATATGTTGAAACCACTTGAAGCGCTAGAATTTTTTTTTTTTTTTCACACGCTATGACTTCTCGGCAGATTCTTTTTCTCCAGCAGAGTGTCCTGTTGAGAGAGCATTAAACAGCCTCTTAGTTTTAAATTTTGCAGCACCCGCCCCAAACCCGAACGAGAGTTATAAACAATTTAATGAAAAAACTCACCTCGGCCGCTGAACCGCTCTCATAACCCTCATCGGCAGAAGTCCAAATATCCTCTTGTGGCTCCTCTAGAGGCCCAGGTTCGAACCATCTGAGCATTCACTCCCGATTTCTCTTTTGGTTTCTGCCATCCTGCTCTTACTCCATGAGGACAATCACACTCAAGATCGGACCAAAACAGGGTCTCCTCAGTGTGAAGGGCAGACTTGGGCGGCTTTTTTGGGCGCAGAGCTGGGCTTCCGCGATGGGGTGTTTAGGGGGCAGAGGGGCATGGAAAATCCCGTAGGCCCGTGGTGCATGTGGGGGTGCAGACGCCTTTTCGGTTTCAACCGCTGCCTCTCTATCTTCGGGGTCCAGGATTTTGGCGGGAGTCCGGGCTCTCGGGCTTCGGAGGGGAGTCCACGCTCTCTGCTTTCGGCGGTGAGTCCGGGTGTCCTTCGGTAAGCTGGAGGAAAACCCGATCTTGCTTGAAGAGTCCATCTTTCTCCACATAAACGGGACGGCGGGGACCATGAGCCAGTCGGTTTCAGGAACAGCGGGAAAGGCGGCGGCGGGCACCGCAGAACACTCCCCTCTTCTTATAAGGCCTCTCAGGCATGCGCACACGCAGCAAGCCAGGCCCAGCCAACACATAGCCAGCGGCAGCGCCCTAGGGGAAGGCATGCCCGGGCATGCCTGAGGGTGGGGTAGGGGACCCCGTGACGTGTCGGGGGGAGGGGGCAAGGCTCCCCATCCGGGTCAGGCAGAAGAGGACGTCACTTCCAGGTCAAAGGGCCCAGGAAGGTTCCGGTTCCGGGTAAGGGGGGGCGGAAGGTAGGGACTTCCGGTAAGGGGGCGGGACTTCCGGTAAGGGGCGGGACTTCCGGTAAGGGGGCGGGACTTCCGGTGTTTGATGGTTTTATTGCCCCTTTGACAGGAGCACCCCTTCCCCTACTACTAGCAGTTTTTGATGAGACGTTGGGCTTAATATAATGGGCCTCCAATTTCTTTGAGGCTGATCCCTATGATACAACTGATACGGATCAGGGCTTGTTTTGTTCCATTTTCTTTAAAACCACAAAGAGATGAGGAGCAGGACCGTTTGGTGACACAGGGTATTTTGGAACCCACAGCTTCAGGGATTTGGGAAACTAAGATTGCCGCGCACAGCGGGGAGGTTCACGATGCTCTCTGAGGGGAAAACCCGCCCTCGGTGGTATTGGCCTGTGATCACTCCATGCTGGTGACACCACCACCCTCCACTCTAGTGGCTCAACTGCCATCTCGTGCGTCTCTCTTATTGGCTCGTCCTCCTTCCAAATCTCCTCATCTGATTCGTCTCCCCCACTCATGGACACCCACATTGCTTCAGCCTCCTCTTCTGTTGTTAACCCTTGATTCCCGATACCCACGCTCGAACTCTCCTTTCCCCTCCTCGTGTCTTCTTTCCCTGACCATTCTTCTTCTGATCCCTGCCCTTCCAATATACTTTTTTGCCTCTCAGACAGCACACTCTCCTTATCATCCTCACAGTCATGTGCTGGTCTCTTTGGCTGTGCTGAAAGTTTTGATAAAATGGATTTACCCACCACCTGACCAACAGTTGCCTGTGGATGAGACCACGGCAGATGCACAGACCATAGTGACTCACGAGGGGGCAATTTAGGTTGAAAAGAGTACTGTTTGGAGTGAGTGTTGCCTCTGGGTTGTTTCAGAACCTGATGGATGATCTCCTTAAAGGTATACCAGGAGTCACCACCCTTTTTTTTGGCAATGTCTAATTGCTGCACCATCGAGAGAGGAGTTCGTCGTGACACTTCGTGCCGTCCTCCAGCGTTTCCAGGAGGCAGGACTCAAAGTGAAAAAGCAAAAATGTTCATTGGGAGTGCCAGGTGTGAACTTTTTAGGTTTTAGAGTGGATGCAAATGGACTGCACCCTACAGAAGACAAGGTACGAGCCATTTGTGAGGCCCCACAGCCTGAGAACAAGGCCATGTTACAACATTTCCTCCACACAAGACGGCAGTGGCGGAGCCCTCGCAGAGGCTTTTAGATTAATTCTTAAACCTTGGTTTTATATTGTTACATTTATTGTCTTAAAGGTTTTTTTAAAAATGTTTTTGTTTTATATTGATCACTGTAATATATGCCAGTTTTTAAGTTTCCAGCCAATGTCTTTCATATTCTATTTTGCACTATTCTATTTTAGATGGGAGGGAAGTCCCTGTGGCTTATTTCTTATAAACCCCATCATCAGCAGAACAAAATTATTCACAGATTGACAAAGAAGGGCTGGCTATTGTGAAGGGAGTTTAAAAATTTCATGATTGCTTGTATGGGAGGCCCTTCACAATAGCTACAGAACATAAGCCGTTGCTTGGATCTGCTGAGCCCGACCCCTGATATTTTCCCCATGGGTCTTGTGTTGGTCTTTTTTTTTTCGGCTGGCTCTCAGTATTTGCTCCAACATCGGCCAGGCAAAGTGATGGGACATGCCGATGCCCTTAGTGGATTGCCCTTGCCAGAATGCGGTCCATACTCTGTTCCCGCCCATCAGATTTTGCATTTGGAAAATTTACCTGATCAGCCACTACATGTTAGGGAGATTGTGGCAACAACCGCAAAGGATCAGGTGCTTGCCTGAATTTCGGATTGGGTGAGAAGGGATAGCCGAGGAAGCCGGGTTCTGAATTTGTGAGCTTTACAGCTCAGAAAGATGGGCTGTCTACCCAACGAGGGTGTATATTGTGGATAAGCTGAGTTGTGGTCCCCCCACGCTTACATAAAAAGATTTTGGAGGAGCTACATGTATCACATCTCTGGATATTTTTCCTTTAAGTGGTTTTTCTGTTAAACAAACTGCTTGTTATACGCAGGTCCACTGTATCAGAAATTCAGTTGCCATATGTACAAAGCATCCAACACCGAATTACATCAGCAAGAGAGTTTAACATGGCAATAGATAAAGTGATCTGAATTACACCAGATAAACGTCACTGATAACATCTCCCTTATATACAACTCTTGCAAAAACTACAGAACACATTACATCATTGGACATTACACCAGGTTATATTAGCATATACCAGCCGTACGACATTACATCATTATGTTGCTGTTGTTGTTGTTCAGTCGTTCAGTCGTGTCCGACTCTTCGTGACCTCATGGACCAGAGCTCGCCAGGTCTTCCTATCCTCCACTGCCTCCCGGAGATTAGTCTAATTCATTTTGGTTGCATCGATGACACTGTCCAACCATCTCATTCTCTGTCGTCCTCTTTTCCTTTTGCCTTCAATTTTTCCCAGCATCAGAGACTTTTCCAAGGAGTCCTCTCTTCTCATGAGGTGGCCAAAGTACTGGAGCCTCAGCTTCAAAATCTGTCCTTCCAGTGAACATACGGGGTTGATATCTTTCAGGATGGATAGGTTTGATCTCTTTGCAGTCCAGGGGACTCTCAAGACTCTCCTCCAGCACCACAGCTCAAAAGCATCAATTCTGCGGCGATCAGCCTTCTTTATAGTTCAGCTCTCACTTCCATACATCACTACTGGAAAAACCATAGCTTTGACTATCCTGACCTTAGTTGGCAAAGTGATGTCTCTGCTCTTTAGGATGCTATCTAGGTTTGCCATTGCTTTCCTCCCAAGAAGCAGGCGTCTTTTTATTTCGCTGCTGCAGTCACCATCTGCAGTGATCAAGGAGCCCAAGAAAATAAACTCTGTCATTGCCTCCATTTCTTCCCCTTCTATTTGCCAGGAGGTGATGGGACCAACACTCTATTGTTGACCATTTCTTCTATGGGATTCTTGCCCACAGTAGTAGATGTGATAGTCATCTGAACTGAATTCACCCATTCCTGTCCATTTAAGTTCACTGATGCCCAGGATGTCAATGTTTATTCTTTCCATCTCACGTTTGACCACATCCAGCTTACCCTGGTTCATAGATCTCACATTCCAGGTTCCTATGCCGTATATTTCTTTGCAACATTGGACTTTCCTTTCTCTTCCAGGCACGTCTGCAACTGAGCGTCCTTTCGGCTTTGGCCCAGCCACTTCATTAGCTCTGGAGCTACTTGTACTTGTCCTCCACTCTTCCTCAGTAGCATGTTGGACACCTTCCAACCTGAGGGGCTCATCTTCCAGTGTCATATCTTTTAGCCTTTTGTTTCTAGCCATGGGGTGTTATTGGCAGGGATACTGGGGTGGCTTGCCAGTTCCTACCCCAGGAAGTCTTATTACAGGCCTCATTGTCAACAGTGTAATTAGCCTTACAATGATGAAAGCATAGCTCAACCTGTTTTATTTTGTAGCCTCACTGATCAACTGGGACACAAGGTAGAAATTTGACCCATTTATAAGATATTCCAGACATAAGATAAGATAAGATATTCCAGACTGAGGCAGTCATTATACACAGCATTATATCAGATCAATTAACATGTGTCCAATCAATAATCAGTATATATTTTATAAATAAGGTACCAAATGTTTTGTTTTGTTTTGTTTTTCTTTGATTTTGCCCAGTATATACCAGGTGTCCAGAATCTGTAATCAGTTACCTAAGAAAGTTAGTCCTTTGCTTTCAGCCAATTTAACATATTACATTTTAACGTATACTGTACATACATTGTATGAAATCCTAAAAGGGATTGTCAAACAAGGATTGTGTGATTACTGAAGTTATTACCACACTCTATGATTTTTCAAAAGCTGTTGGAAGGAGTGGGTCCTAAGGGGTGTAGAAAGGACAACGAGAATGACAGAAGCAGGATCCTCAGTTACAACATTCAAACGGCTTCTCACCTGTGTGGATTCTGTGATGGCTGGCAAGGTTTCCAGAATGATGGAACCTCTTTCCACACTCCAGACATTCAAATGCCTTCTCGCCTGTGTGGATTCTGTGATGGTTGGCAAGGCTTCCAGAATAACTGAACCTCTTTCCACACTCGAGGCATTGAAGTGGCTTCTCGCCGGTGTGGGTTCTGTGATGACTAGTAAGGCTGTCAGCTCGACTGAACCTCTTTCCACACTCCATACATTCAAATCGCTTCTCGCCTGAGTGGATTCTGTGATGCTTAGCAAGGCTGTCAGCTCGACTGAACCTCTTTCCACACTCCATACATTCAAATGGCTTCTCGCCTGAGTGGATTCTGTGATGCTTAGCAAGGCCTCCAGAATCACTGAACCTCTTTCCACACTCCAGACATACAAATGGTTTCTTGCCTGTATGGGTCCTGTGATGGCAGGCAAGGTTTCCAGCTTGACTGAACCTCTTTCCACACTCCAGACATTCAAATGGCTTTTCTCCTGTGTGGGTCTTGTGATGGCTAGCAAGGCTTCCAGAATCACTGAACCTCTTTCCACACTCCAGACATTCAAATGGCTTTTCTCCTGTGTGGGTCTTGTGATGTCTAGCAAGGCTTCCAGAATCACTGAACCCCTTTCCACACTCCAGACATTCAAATGGCTTCTCGCCTGTGTGGGTTCGATGATGCTTAGCAAAGCCTCCAGAAGTAATGAAACTCTTTCCACACTCCAGACATACAAATGGTTTCTTGCCTGTATGGGTCTTGTGATGGCTAGCAAGGCTTCCAGCTTGACTGAACCTCTTTCCACACTCCAGACATTCAAATGGCTTTTCTCCTGTGTGGGTCTTGTGATGTCTAGCAAGGCTTCCAGAATCACTGAACCTCTTTCCACACTCCAGACATTCAAATGGCTTCTCGCCTGTGTGGGTTCGATGATGCTTAGCGAGGCCTCCAGAAGTAATGAACCTCTTTCCACACTCCAGACATACAAATGGTTTCTTGCCTGTATGGGTCTTGTGATGGCTAGCAAGGCTTCCAGCTTGACTGAACCTCTTTCCACACTCCAGACATTCAAATGGCTTCTCGCCTGTGTGGGTTCTGTGATGTCCAGCAAGGATTCCAGCTTGACTAAACCTCTTTCCACACTCCAGACATTCAAATGGCTTTTCTCCTGTGTGGGTCTTGTGATGTCTAGCAAGGCTTCCAGAATCACTGAACCTCTTTCCACACTCCAGACATTCAAATGGCTTCTCACCTGTATGGGTCCTGTGATGCCTAGCAAGGTGTCCAGGTTGACTGAATCTCTTTCCACACTCAAAACATTCAAATGGCTTCTCGCCTGTGTGGGTCCTGTAATGGCTAGCAAGGATTCCAGCTTGACTGAACCTCTTTCCACACTCCCAGCATTCAAATGGCTTCTCCCGTTGGTGACTATTCCTTTGGGGACTAATTGTTGATGTGCTAGTAAAATATTTTTCACACTTGCCAGGCTCATTCCTTTCCTCTGGTTTTGATGTTTCCGGGACTGCTTGGTCTTCCTCCTGACAAGTAATGGATTTGTCCATCTTTACATCTATTTGTTTTCCTTCTAAACTTCTTCCTTCTGGTTTGATTGTCAACGCCCTCTTTTGCACCTGAATATTCCACCTCTTCATCTGACGCTTGGAGTCCTCCTCTTTTATTTCTTCTCTACAGTAACCTACCTGCAAAATATAAATGACGACAAAAAACGGAGTTTTCAATCAAATAACAAACCCACTGCCATGGATAATGCAGGATAATGAGACGCAGCTTCAGGATCGCTGGTCTATGGAACTCCCTCCCAGGAGAAGTGGTGATTGTTGTCAGCCCTGACAGCTTTAACAAAGGATTGGACGGGTTAATGGAGAACAAGGGTATCGATCGGTAGTATCATTATGGATGCCCAAGGACAACCTCTGGGTTGGAAAGAGAGGCAGGATCTCTCTCGATGCCGGTGAAGCAGGTGAAGACATCTGCTTGGGAATACCCTGAAGCCAATGGTGAGCCACCGCTGTGTGAGACAGAACGCAGGACTGGGTGGGCTGTGATGGCCTGTCCCAGCAAGGCTGCTCTTCTGTTCGTATGCTCTCAACGTCAGGAGTACAAAACCCAAAATCTATCAGAGCAGGAGAGGCCAGGGGAAAGGCTCCACCTGTGTCTGCCTACGAGTTCCCTTCCTTCATTTAGAGCAGGCCTGCTCAAAGTCCGGCCCGGGGACCAAATCTAGCCCGTCAGGCCATTCTCAGTGGCCCGCGGCTTGCTGGCCCGCCCCTCCCCCCCCCTCCTTCGCCCATGGGTTTTTTTTAAAAAAAAATCTTCCGCCAACACTGAAACCGACATGAAGCTTGTGGGGCTGGGCGTGCGCACAGGGCTGGCACGCGGGCAGACTGCCGCCACCGGCATAGCCGAGAACATTGTGAGGTTGGGCGCACACGCAGGGCAATGATCGAG
>JAPFRF010000456.1:0-94184 GCA_029282475.1 Phrynocephalus forsythii | reverse complement strand
AAGGAAAACAAAACAAAACAAAACAAAACACACAAAACATGTGCAGTGGTGGTGAACCTTCGGCACTCCAGATATTTTGGACCACAACTCCCACAGTCCTTTGCCATTGGCAGTACAGGCTTGGAATTCTGGGAGTTGTGGTCCAAAACATCTAGCATGCCAAAGGTTCACCACCATTAGACTAGACCAGGGGTCCTCAAAGTTTTCAAACAGCAGGCCGGTCCACCACGCGCCAGGCACCACTGGGGGCCGAACGACAGTGGGTGGGGGCAGCGGTGGACCTTGCCGTAACGCTCCCACTCTGAATGCCCCCCTAGCCAGCATGCTGATCATCTGGGCGGTAGTTGGGGGGACTGGGAGAAGCAACATAGCCCAGTGCTTTGAACTGCCTCAGCAATAGAAGCAGTTGTGGAGGCTGGCTTGCTCGCAAACCAGGGGGCAGGTGGGGGTGTGTGCAATTGGTCCCGGGGCCAGATTCAGGTCCTTGGGGGTCGCATCTGGCCCCGGGGCCTTAGGTTGAGGACCCCTGGACTAGACAAAGTACAGTTTCACCCAGAGGATCACTGGTCTCTGGAACTCCCTGCCAGAAGAAGTGGTGACAGCTGCCAACCTTGACAGCTTTAAGAAAGGATCAGAAAAGTTCATGAAGAACAAGGGTCTCAGTGGCTGTCATTATGGATGCCTAAGGACAACCTCCGAGTTGGAGAGATAGGCAGGATATCGCTCAATGCCATTTGTGGGGGATCATAATCATATCTCTCACCATTCAGCAATGCCAGGAGGTGGCTTTCAATTGGCACTGGGTAAGTATGCTGTTGCACTGCCTTCTTCACTGTGCATTTATAGTCTGTTATGAAACTAACACATCTGTTAGTTTCATAAGCAGAACACTTTTATCTGCCAAGAAAAAAATCAATAAAGTCAAATACACAACTATTGTTAGTTTATTTTTGAACATACTTATAAGTAAGCATTCTTACACTTTACAATGACTGAATGATGATTATTTTGACTATTGACAGAAACATATCTCAAGGGAGAATATTATTCATAATTGGTAGGGTTTTTATATTCATTTTAAATGCTGTGTGGAAACTCACAAAAACTCAGCTGGTTATGGGCTCAGAAGTAACAAAAGTCTACAGATTAAAAACTCAGAACATATCAGAGTTAAACTAAAATAAAGACTGAGGTCTGGAAGTTGAGTCATGGCAACTGGACTTCTTTATCTTGAGAGATAAAAACGTTTCGCTGCTCATCCAAATAGCCTCATCAGTGTGTCTGGATGAGCCGCGAAACATTTCTATCTCTCAGGAAAGAGAAGTCCAGTTGCCATGACTCAACTTCCAGATAAACTCACCTGAATGACTGAGAATCTTCACAGACATAATGACTGAGGTAAAACTAAAGCTTGTCGGGGGCAAAATTATCTAAGGAAAGTGAGTCTCAGGCAAACCAAAGCTAACAAGTTGAAATATTAATGTGCAACACTAAGAGCAACATAACTCAAGTATTTTTTTCTGCCCTTATAAATCAAATAATACTTCTATAAGGAAAGTAATTTTTTATTTAGAAAAATAATTTATGTAGTAAGCTTCCATAACTAAAATGTATTTCAGGCACTGGATTGGCAGACTGACGGTTTGTTTACAAGCTTTAGAAACTTGGAATTGGATAGAAAAGCAAAAGCCTACTAATAATGACAAGTCCAGAAAGAAATGAGAACAAAATGACAGAATTGCAAAATCTATAATATGCCATGGTCATGACAGTTGTTAGCTGTCAAGTCAGGACAGAGATATTCAATTAAGTGAAAACTTCATGACTGATACTTTAGAAGTTTTTGGTGTTTCAAGTCACATATCTATAAGGACAATTAGGCAAGTTAGCCCCGTGGTGCAGTGGTTAAAGGCCTGTACTGCAGGTAAAACTGTGCTCACAACCTGGGGTTCAATCTCCAGGTAGCAGGCTCAAGGTTGACCCATCCTTCTGAGGTCGGTAAAATGAGTACCCAGCTTGCTGGGGGAGCAATGTGTATCCTGCATACTGTAATTAAAACTGTAAACCACCCAGAGACTACCTTAAGTGGTATAAGACAGTATATAATCAGAACAGAATTAACTGTCTTAATTATCAGACAGAATTAACTGTCTTAATTATTTCCTTGTTGTACAGTATATAACTATTGTTTTGTGTTTATTGGCGCTTGTTCGCCTTGTGTGAGCCGCTTAGAGTTCCATACGGAAGATAAGCGGGATATAAATATAATAAATAAATAAATAAATAAACACTTTGCTTTTTGCTTTTTATATTTAAATGATAAGATTGTGAATAATACATAAATAATTATTTAAGCATTACAGATAGTTTAGAAATAGCAGATTTTGAAATGACAGTTACATTTTTTTCCTTTCACTACTTGAGAGACTCTTTTGGGGCATTTGTATCTTTAGTTATTGCTCAAAAGGAAAATTTTCAAGAAATGGTGAGAAATTTAAAGAGCAATGTAAAGATCAAGAAAATTCAGATAAAATATAGTTATTTTGAGCATAATTATTATAAGAAAGGCACAACAAAAACCTCAAATATGTTTCAATTCTGGAAAATTAGTCATTTTATCAAGCATTGTAATGTTCATAAGTATACATTACACAAAAATAAATATTTTGATTTGGAACAAGCAGGAAAGAAGGTTTTAAAGTGATTCTTAAAGATTAAATATGTACATTCATATTTAATACATAAAAATGCTGACGCTTACCTCCAAGCATCAGTGAAATATGGTATTTGTAAGTTAGATACATTAGATGAGTAAGAAGAAATTAATATCTACAAGAGAAAAACAAGGTGAAAATACTTACAGATGTGGCATTGCAGATAGGGTAACAGAGATCCAAAAGTTATACCAAATCCATAAATGCATTATTTAGCAACAGTTATAAAAATAAAAGTCGATAATGATAATTTGACAAGATATATAGAGAGTAATTAAAGGAAATAGAGTAATAGCTTCATATAAATCCAGCAATATACATATAAATTTATTTAATAATTTATTAGATTTATATACAGCATCATCTGGCAACAAGGTCACTCTGGGCAGTTTACAGGATTAAGCAAATGCTAAAATACAAACCATAAACATCAACATTACGCAATAAGTATTATGACATAATAAAACAGAATAAGCATAACTGAGTCAAATCAAAATCAAATCAGAATGAAGGGAAAAAATTAGACCAAAGACAGAGCAGACAGGATGAATATCAGTGAATCAAACACAGTTAACTAATAACCAGGGAAAGACTTTCTGTATAGCCACATCTTAAGATGTTTCTTCAAGACAGGCAGCAAGGGGGCCAGACAGATCTCAGGAGGGAGCTGGTCCCAAAGTCAAGGGGCCAACACCGAGAAAGCCCAGTTCCTTGTCAGTGATTTGCAAGCATCCTTCAGTGATGGCACCCTCAATGCCCTGCCTGAGATGATCGGGTACTACGGGCAGTACTCTGCAGGAGGAGCCGTTCTGACAGATAGCAAGGTCCCAAACCATTAGGGCTTTGTATGGCATCATTAAAATGAAACCTTGAAGTCAATACGGTAACGGATCGGCAACCAGTGCAGTGTGGCCGGTGTGGGGTTATATGTTGATATTTCCTTAACCCCATAACTAATCTGGTCACAGAATTCTGCACCAGCCAGAGCCTCCACATTAGTTTCCAAGGCAGCCCCATGTAGACAGCACTGCAGTAATCTCAAGGCTACAAACTTCATGACGGTTAGAGCTGTTTGGCAGTGGAATATGCTGCCACAAAGGGTGGTGGAGTCCCCTTCCTTGAAGGTTTTTAAGCAGAGGCTGGATGGCCATCTGTCGGAAATACAGTGATGGGGGTTCCTGCATGGCAGGGGGTTGGACCAGATGGCCCTTGAGGTCTCTTCCAACTCTATGATCCTATGATTCTGTGAGTGTGTGGACCAACGTAGTGAGAGTAGCGGGGTCCAGGAAGTTGTGCAGCTGAGCAACTTACCTGAGATGATAATGCGTGGAACAGATCACTGATACCACTTGTTTCCATGGAAAGCACTGGGTCCAGTATTACATCCAGATTGCACCCATCCTGCACAGAGTGCCCCCCCCCAAAACTGAGAGTGCTTCCCAAACCGCCAACACCTGGTGTCCCCTCCTCCGGAGGACCTTTGTCTTGTCCAGGTTCAACCCCTGTTTATTCGCACTTATCCACCCTAGTACAGCCTCCAGGCAGGCGTCCAGGGACAAAATGGCATCCACTGCAGATGGCGAAAAGGAGATACAGAGGTAGGTATCATCAGCATACTGATGACACAAAACCCTATATATCTTCTGAAGACCTCCCTCAGCAGCCTCAAATAGATGTTAAAGAGCATAGGAGAGGTGACTGACCCCTGTGGCACCCCACAATTGAGGGATCAAGGGGTAGAGGCCATCTCCTCCAGCTGTACTCTCTGAGGATGGTCCTCCAAGAAAGTGTTCTGCTTATATACTGCTTATATACCGCCCCATACTACTACAAGTAGTCTCTGGGCGGTTTACAGTTTTTTAATTACAGAGTGCAGGCTACACATTGCCCCCCCCCCAGCAAGCTGGGTACTCATTTTACCGACCTCGGAAGGATGGAAGGCTGAGTGAACCTTGAGCCTGCTACCGAGGATTGAACCCAGGTCGTGAGCACAGTTTTACTTGTAGTACAGGCATTTAACCACTGCGCCACGAGGCTCAATAGGAACATGAGATACAGGAAGCAGGACTAGATGGGCCTTTGGCCTGATCCAGCATGGCTCCTTATGTTCTTAACTCTGATGCTTTACCACAGAAGGCCAGTGTCCCTTCATCCCATTCTGTTCAGGCCATGACCGGACAGAGCAATGCCTTATCCGTTGCTTTCTGATAAGACTCCACAAAGATAAAGAAAACATTTCCACAATCCTGCATTTTTATAGTTTGACCTGTCTTATGGTTAGTCTCTATGGTGGTCGTTCACAATATGTGGTATCTGAATCATAACCAACTCATTTCTTTGTTAATGGGACTTGAAGGGTTCCTTCCCTACATTGGATTATTTGCTTGTTCATAATGTGTGAGTTAAGTTACCCCAATGCTGGAATTTGTACGGGTTCTACTCTAGGTGGATTCTCTTATGATTCAAAAGATTTGAATTCCTAACAAAACATTTCTCACATTCATGGCATTTGTACGGTTTCTCACCTGTGTGAACCCACTTATGTCTAACAAGACAGGAACTCTGAGCAAAACCTTTCCCACATTCCTGGCATTTGTACGGTTTCTCTCCAGTGTGGATATTTTTGTGTTTCAAAAGACTTGAAGCCTGAGCGAAACATTTCCCACACACTTGACATTGGTATGGCTGCTCTCCTGTGTGGACCCTCTTATGGATCACCAGGCCTGAGTTCTGAGCAAAACATTTCCCACACTCCTGGCATTTGTACGGTTTCTCCCCTGTGTGGACTCTCTTGTGCTTCACAAGCTGTGAACTGTCAGCAACGCATTTTCCACACTGAGGGCATTGGTACGGTTTCTCTCCTGTGTGGACTCTTTGATGACTCACAAGGTCTGAATTCCTAGCAAAACATTTCTCACATGCCTGGCATTTGTAGGGTTTCTCTCCTGTGTGGATCCTCTTGTGCTTCACAAGCTGTGACCTCTGAGCAAAATATTTCCCACACTCTTGACATTTGTGTGGTTGCTCTCCTGTGTGGACTCTCTTATGGATCACAAGCTGTGAACTGTAGGCAAAATATTTCCCACACTCCAGGCATTTGTACGGTTTCTCTCCTGTGTGGACCCTCTTATGAATCACAAGCACTGAACTCTGAGCAAAGCGTTTCCCACACTCCTGGCACTTGTACGGTTGTTCTCCTGTGTGGACCCTCTTGTGAGTCACAAGCACTGAATTTTGAGCAAAACATTTCCCACACTCCTGGCATTTGTAGGGTTTCTCTCCTGTGTGGACTCTTTTATGATTGACTAGGTTTGAATTCTGAGCAAAACATCTCCCACATTCCTGGCATTTGTATGGTTTCTCTCCTGTGTGGACTCTCTTATGGCTCACAAGCTGTGAACCGTGGGCAAAACATCTCCCACACTCCTGGCACCTGTATGGCTTCTCTCCTGTGTGAACTCTTTTATGGCTTACCAACCGAGAGTTGTGAATAAAACATTTCCCACATTCCTGACATTTGTACATTTTCACTCCTGTGTGAATACGCTTATGCTTCACAAGGCTGGAATTCTGTGCAAAGCATTTTTCACACTCTTGGCATTTGTAGGGTTTCTCTCCCGTGTGGACTCTCTTATGATTCACAAGTTTTGAACTTTCGGGGAAACATTTCCCACACGTGTCACAGTGGTACGGCTTTTCTCCGGTGTGTACCCTTTGATGTCTCACAAGCGCTGAGCTGTAGTCAAAAGACTTCCCACATTCCTGACATTTGAATGGTTTCTCTTTTGCGCGAACTCTTTGATGGTTTACCAAGTGTAACTTGATATCTAAACTTTTTCCAGACGTGTCATTTTCTAAGTGCCGCATTCCATTGTTGACCCTTTTGTCAAGCGTCCGTGCTACAGTCATGGGGAAATGTTTTCCACACATCATGCATTCGTAGGGCTCCTCTTGGGTAAAACTTGCTTCTTCTGTGTGGGTTCTCTGGTTTCCGGCAATATTTAAGTTGTTGGTAAAACTCTTTACACACTTGGGACATATACTCTTCTTTCTCCAATTAACTGCTGGGAAGAAGGACAAATGAAGAAAAGAATGAACGGAAGAGATAAAACGGATCCATAGGAGTAAAAGAAAGTTCAAAAAAGTGGATTTTGAGGCAAGAAACCTCAGAGAATTCTATCTCCAGAGCTTCAGGAAAACAACACCCTGGCTCTCTCTTCTGTGTGTCGACCTACAGTAGGACCCCGGTATCCGCTGGGGATTGGTTCCAGGACTTCCCATGGATAATGAAAACTGTGGATAAGAGAGAATGCCTGCCCACCCACCCCCAAAATGCTCTTTCCTGACAATAGCTTGCTTTATGACTGCTGTTTTAAGACAGTAGCTTGCTTTACGGCCACTGTTTGTGACAGTAGCTTGCTTTACAGATGCTGTGTGTGACAACAGCTTGCTTTACAGCTTGCTTTGTGGCTGCTGAATTATTTTTTTCCTCTGCCAACCGTGGATAACTGAATCAGTGGATAATGAATCAGTGGATACAGGGGTTCTACTGTATTTCCAATGAGCTACTGCACTCCTTTGAATCTTTTCCTCTCCAAAACAAACTTAGCTCTCTTCACTACGTTTGACAAGACTTGCTTTTCAGACTTGCTACAGTCTGTCTTTTCTGGACATCTTCCACCTTCTCTTTGTCTCCCTTATAAGGTGGTCTCCAGAACTGGAGACACCAGTCAAGAGAAGCTTGATGCAAAGGAGACTGTACTTTCCTACAATCTGGAAAAGATATTTCTGTAAGTGTAGCTTAAGATCAATTACAGTACAACCACCGTATCCACGGGAGATTGATTCCAGGACCCCCCACGGATAATGAAATCTGCGGATAAGAGCAAATGCTCTTTTCCGAGGATAATGGTGGCGGAAAGGCTGGTGGGGTGTCGGGTTGAAAGCTTTTACCTCCAACACCTCCCAAATGGCAAGGAGGGAATAAAGTTTTTTCCCCTTTCTTCTTGCTACTTGGCTGTGGCAAGGAGTTAAAGAAAGGAAAAAACTTTATTCCCTCCTGGCAGTTGCCGCTACTGCCGGCCAGTTGGCTGGTAGCAGCGGCGGCGGCAGCAGCAAGGAGGGGAACAAATTAAAAATAAAACTTACCACCCCACTGCCCCCTGCCCTCCTCCTTGCCACCGTGGGCCACCCGTTCACCCTCCGGAGGAGTGGAGTGGGGACTGACCTGGCTGGCCTTTAAAATTCCAGAACCTGACGGGGAAGTTCAAAGTCCCCACCTCACCCCTCCAGAGAGTGCCTGGCCCGGTGGTAGGGGGAAAAAAAAAACACCGCCGGCCAGGCACTCTCCGGAGGGGTGAGGTGAGGACTTGGAATTTCCCACGTAGGTCCCAATCCACCGTCCAGGACCTGAGTGGGAAAATCAAAGTCCCCAGCCCTCCGGAGGGTGCCTGGCAGGCCCATGGCAGCGGCAAATTTTTAATCCCCCCCCCTTGCCATCCCCCTTCTTGTCACCAACCATGGATAACTGAATTGGCGGTTAGTGAATCAGCTAATAAGGGGGTCCTATACTATAATCTGGTTTTCCACTGCCTTATATCACTAACCCAGATTTAGAGTTGGAGCAACTAAGACTTTGAGAGTTTGGAATGCTCAGGGATAAAAAGGCTTAATGTTTAATTAATCGTCAGGATTTCAAAAAGTTTCTGATCTTTATCCATGGATATATCCAAGGTGGAGTTAAAAGAATTACAAACAAGCAGGAGAAAAATACAGTACGTCCCTAAAAGCCTGTTCAGGCAACATGCCTTCCTAAATCATCACACCATCGTTTATTACATCATCACATCATTAACAGGTAGCTTACTAAGAAATGCATCACAAATAAGCCATGATGGCAAAAAAAAAAACCCATTCTCAGTTAAGGCTGCATCTCTCTTCTAATACAGGTGGGGAACCTCATAGAATCATAGAGATGGAAGAGACCTTGAGGGCCATCCAGTCCAACCCCCTGCCATGCAGGAACCCCCATCACAGTATTTCCAAGAGATGGCCATCCAGATGGCCATCTGCTTAAAAACCTCCAAAGAAAGAGACTCCACCACCCTCCTTTGTGGCAGCATATTCCACTGCCGAACAGCTCTAACCGTCATGAAGTTCTTCCTAATGTTCAAATGGAATCTCTTTTCCTGTAGTTTGAGACCATCGCCCTGCGCCCTAGTCTCTGAAGCCTTGGAAAACAAACCAGTCCCTTCTTCAATGTGACATCCTTTCAAATATTTAAACATAGCTATCATATCCCCTCTCTGTCTTCTTTTTGTAAGACTGAACATTCCCAGCTCCCTAAGCCGTTCCTCGTAAGACATTTCCTCCAGACCTTCAACCATCCTGGTCGCCCTCCTCTGCACCTGCTTCAAATTGTGATGAACTAATAGTCTCATAATTTCACATTGGCAGAGTTGGCTATGGTGATGACAGCCAGAGCTCAGCACCTCTAGAATGCCACAGATTGTCCTGTCTACCATTATGGATCCAATTATAGCTAGTCTGAGTTTGAACCCCAGTTCAACATGGAAATACAATTGCCACCATTACTGGTAGCGGGACCTTACCAAGAAAGGATACCATCTGCCAGTTTTCTTCCATGACTTCCTGGTGCAGAACCCTTTGGTCAGGGTCCAGCAGTTCCCACTCCTCCTGGGTGAAGGACACGGCCACCTCCTCAAAGGTCACTGGACTCTAAAGAAAAAAAGAAAGGAGGTCTTCTTCACGGATTTCCGAAAGATGATCTCTTAAAGATGAAAGGATAATTATAGAGAAGTGGTTGGATCTCACATTGTGGGTTTCAACTTCTGTGCATGGCCTTCACAGCCTTAGTGTTGGAGGACACGTTTTCCAAGCTGCAAGTCACCATGGCAACATGCTCCCTCTGGGAAGAAGCTCTGAATCCCAGTTGCTGGGGAGCAACACGGGGAGGAGAAAGGATACTAGTGATCAGCCTGCCTTTGGACCTTCCTAGAAATATCTAGATCAGTGCTTCTCAACCGGTGGGGTCCCCAGATGTTCCTGGACTGCAACTCTCAGAAATCCTGGCCAGCTCTGCTAGTGATGAAGACTTCTGGGAGTTGCAGTCCAGGAACATCTGGGGACCCCACAGGTTGAGAAGCACTGGTCTAGGTAGCTTCTATTGCAGTGGTGGTGAACCGTCAGCACTCCAGATGTTTTGGACCACAACTCCCAGTATTCTAAGCCTGTATTGCCAATGACAAAGGATTGTGGGAGTTGTGGCCCAAAACATATGGAATACAAAAGGTTTGCCACCACTGCTCTATGAGAAACAGGAGGCTGGACTTAATCAGCCTTTGATCTGATCACACATAACTTTCACCTCTTCCATAAGAAAACAAAGAGAGACATCTACTCAGATTGAAGCAATAAGGATAGGAAAGTGGTTCCTGGTGTCCTCACATTCACTGTTAAAAAACTCTCAAACAACGTACACGTGTTGAACCATTCCAAAAACTTAAGAGAAATAAAATTATTTCCGATTTATCCTGTTCTCTTTTCCCTTCTTTTTTGCCGCCATCATATATCCCATGTTTTTAATTGATTTTAATGTTTTGATCGATTGGATTTGTTTTACATTTGTTTGGATAGCTGAATTGTATGGATTTTCTTGTTGTGAACTGCCCAAAGTTCCTTCGTGGGCGGTATATAAATATAAAACAAACAAATAAACAAACAAACAAACAAAATTACAAACAGCGAGGTAATGCTGGTATTTCCTGCACTAAGAGGACCATGTTATACCAGCCTCTTACACAAGCATTCAAAATGTGGAGCATTTCATTAAAAAAATATTGGCCAGCCTTATTCTTCAGGAGTAAAGTGGTTAAAGAGATAAGGGTTCAAACAAACGAGTTGTCTTTCAGCCACCTTGACCATACCTGATCTGGTTCTGCTCCATCACAAGGAATAAGCAATGGAATACTTGCTGCTGACATCCTTCCGGACCCTGTGGGAGATATAGAGGGGGCAGGAAGCCAATCGTATAAGCCTATCTCAGCATCAGATCATAGCCTTAGAAATGTTAGTTTAGAATCCAAACCATTAAGAGGATCCACATGCCAGCCAGTAAAAGGCATGCTACAAAGGGTGTGTGAAAATGAAATTTCAAGAGGGTTACTAGACTGGCGTTTACTTAATGCGAAAACAAGTTGAGGAGCCGTGTAGCCATCACAAAAACCAAATACAAAAGTGGAACAGGGTGATACCTTTAGGCTACTAGAAAATTAACAAAAACGTTGCTAATATTTTGGGGGCAACCCCCCCCCACGGAAATCTTAGCAACCAAGCTCCAAGCCTCAACTAAGGGCCTTTTTACACGACCCCTAAACTCCACCGCAAATGGCTCCCAGCTCCGGAGCTTAAAATTGTTTACCCACCAGCTCCGGAGTTTACTGAAAATTAAGTGCGACCATGCCCACCTAAGCGGGTCCCAGCGCACTTTTCATGTACCTGCTCTCCAAGCGTGAAAAATCTTGATGCGGATGTGCCGGGCTCTCCTCGCTTCTTTTTGTTGATGTTTTTTGCCTCCCGCCCCTTTAAGAGAAGGAACCAGGAAGTGACGGGGCTCCCGGCAGCTTCCACCGGCACCGGGAGGTAAGCCTTTATTATTTTGTCCCTTTTTTTTCTCCCTCCCCTCACGCAGCCAGCAGCCAGGAAGTGCGGAGGGGTGGGGAAGCACTAAGAGTGACAAACCCCCAAGATCTCTGGTCCGAATTTAAGGGACCAGCGGATCTTAGGGGTCGTGTAAAAGCGCCCAAAGAAACTGCCTGGAGGTTCTGCAAAGCTAAGGCCCACCCATATTGGGAAAGGTAAACCAACAGGAACCAACACAAGTCTTCTCCAACAGAAAGGCAGGAGGAACCCAAGGCTGGGATGGGAGACAGGCACATCTGGTTGACAACCACCGACTAATCTGCCGGAGAACACCAGAGGGTCAGAAGAGGAAGCCTCTTTTCCACGCCTCTTCCTGCACGGCAGGGGGTTGGACTGGATGGCCCCTTGAGGTCTCTTCCATCTCTATGATTCCCGATCTTTTTCTACCCCTTCAGATCCATTGTTCACTTAAAGCCCCCAAAACATCAAACTTGCTTTGTTTTTTTTCTTCTAATTCTTCGCCAACTTAACATGAGTGTTTCTTTAAACTTTTCTCTCCGTGGAAGAAATCTTGAAGAAACCATCAGCTGGCTTTTAAATGCCTTGTCTAGACATCAATGGACTCTACATCTTACTCATAACATCTACACGTTCCTGTGAACCTGTCACTATTACAGTGGTACCTTGTGTAAAGGAATTAATTCGTTCCAAATGAAATTCTGTTAAGCAAATTTTCCTTTATACAAATTTCCCATAGGAATGCATTGAAAACAGAGTAATCCCTAATCATGACCACAGGCGATTCTATTAAGCAAATTTCCCCTATGTCCGGAATTTTTTTATGTTGTACAGATTTTTTGTTATACATACCATTTGTTATATGAGGGTCCACTGTATCTGTGTTTGTTCTAGATGCCGTTACTTTAAAAACAGAGCTCTCACATAGCACTATTCCTTGCTTTTGAGAGATCTAGTATTCCAGGAATCATAGAATCATAGAATTGGAAGAGACCTCAAGGGCCATCCCAGTCCAACCCCCTGCCATGCAGGAACCCCCATCACAGGACTCCTGACAGATGGCCATCCAGCCTCTGCTTAAAAACCTCCAAAGAAGGAGACTCCACCAAGGCATTCTGCTGAATGAACCCAAAGGATTTTCCAATGGTTCTCATTATGGATGCCTAAGGACAACCTCCAGGTTGGAGAGAGAGACATCTCTCAATGCCATTTGCAGGGAATCATAAGCAGGTGAAGACATCTACTTGGGAATACCCTGAAGCAAATGGTGAGCCACGGTGTGAGACAGAAGGCTGGACTGGATGGGCTGTGGTCTGTTTCAGCAAGGCTGTTCTTATGTTTCTTCCTGTCTCCCCTATTACACCTACACTCTCATGTATACAAACATGTTTTTAAAAAAATCCCCAAATTTCCACACTGAGATGGGATAAGATTCCTTGCTAGCTCCAATGAAAGGCAGCAGTTTTAATCTGGGAGGGGCAGGACAGGCTAGGGCAGTGATGGCGAACCTTTTAGAGACCGAGTGCCCAAGCTGCAATTCAAAACCCACTAATTTTTCGCGAAGTGCCAAAACAGCAATTTAACCTGAATATATAGGTGGCTGTGAAGGGGCGATGTCGGGTGCCCACAGAAAGGACTCTGAGTGCCACCGTTGGCACCTGTGCCATAGGTTTGCCAACACTGGGCTAGAGTTTACAGGCAGCTCTGCAAGACTAGAGGAAAAAGCTCCCCCCACCCGGAGTGTCAAGAAGGATGCTTGGGGTGCCATCAGAGCTGCCCCTCCAGCCTCTGCCGCCTGAGGCAGCTCATTGTTCCTCGCTTCCATTTCCAAAACTGGAGGGCCAGGGATCCCATAAACTGGGATTTAGCCCTGGCGCCGCTCCGTTCATCTAGTGCTGTTCACATGCTTCGCTCCACGCATTCATCTGACATGAATCCCCAAAGCTAAAAGACGGGGCAGGGTGGGGATGATGTGATCGGGAGCCATCATCTCCCCTTCCATTTTTTTCCTTCCTCTTCCCACCAGATCCTTTTCCACCCTGGCTGTCCCGTTTCCTACCTCCCCTCCCCTTCTTCTTCTTGGGGTTCCTCCCCACCCACCCACCCACCCAGCAAAAATCAGAAGCAATAGCTTTCCTTGTTTACCTTTTCCACGATTCTGAGAATCTGTATTATTATTTTGCTTGTCCTGGCTACCGCTATCGTTTCCAAAGTTTAACGTCGCCAAGCTTCCCCACTCCCCCGCCCCTGCCTCGGCATGGGAGGACGCATGCGTTTATTTTTTATTTTTTAATTAGGCATATCCCCCCCCCTTTTCCTGTCACATGACTGAAACCCCGCCAGGCTCCTGGCATGGCAACCCCAGACCCACCTAATTTCCCCTTTGAGTGCATGGATGAGCCTCAGTCTTGGTCTCTGCCTATTCGTGCATTTTATTATGCGGGAAAATGAATTCATTTAAAATCATGATTTGCCAGCTAGAGAAGTAATCGACAAAGTCTCCTCTTCCTCCACCTTTTTTTTTGTCTCTTGCTTCTGTTCCCGGTGCCAAAATCATTCCACATTCTTCATGATTACTGGACAGCCTAGGCCAGTGTTGGCAAACCTTTGGCAGGGGTGCCAAAGGTGGCACTCGGAGTCCTTTCTGTGGGCACCTGACATCACCCCCTTCACAACCATCTGTATTTCAGGTTAAATTGATGTATTGGCACTTTGCGAAAAATTAGTGGGTTTTGAATCACAGGGTGGGCCCTCGGTCTCTAAAAGGTTCACCCTCACTGGCCTAGGATTTCTTTTCTGTATTAATTGTAGGTAAAAACAAAATAAAAACAAAGGAACAAATTAAAAAGACAGAAATGCAAGGGCTCCTTGAAGACTCTTTTATATTTTCATGTGATGTTTCATAGACAGGTCCACTCCCTCAGATATGAGGGATAACATGGTCAATATTAATAGCACCAACATGCAGATATAGTGATTGGTTGGTAAGAAAGTCAATGGGTATTGAATGGAGGTGGGGGAATCATTGACCTCTGACTTAAGGCACTTATCAATTTTTGGCATGGTATTGCTAAATTCAGCGTGCTTTGCAAAATACAAGGGAATGGGTCCCTGCCCCAAGGAGTTAAAATGTAATGGGTCAGCCAAGGATCAGAGCGGAGTGGCACAGTTGCAAATGTTCCACGCAGATGATCCCAGATAAATAGAAGCATCTTCTGTCAAAATGGGCAGACATCCAGCAGTGAGACGGACCCTCTCGGGCCTAGACAAAAGCTATGGGAACCTCCCATAACCCTCCACCTAAGACAGCGTTGGCACTGTGCTTCGTGCAGAGAGCCAGGCGAAGGGGAGGCATTGGCTTGTGGGCTCGTTCGTAGGCCCAATTTTGCTCTCCAGCCATGCTGCTCTGGGAATCCCAGAAGTGGTGTGGCTGAAGAGTAAATGGGTTATGAAGAAGCCCACAAACTGCTGCTTCTCCTTTGCCTGGCTCTCCGCACGGAGCCATTTCGAGACCGCCAAAATGGTTCCATGAAGACAGCCAGGTGAAGGGGAGGCAGTGGTTCATGGGTTCCTTCGTAGCCCCAATTTACTCTCCAACCACACCACTTTTGGGATGCCCCCCCGTGCCCATCGCCGCCCACCCCCGTTGCGGCCCCCCGCCATCCGCCGCCCCCACCCACAACCCCTGCCCGCCCCCACCCTGCCCACCCACCGCCGCCCCCTGCCCCGCCCGCCCCACCCCACCGCCCCTCGCCTAGGGGCGCAAAAAATCCTAGCACTGGCCCTGGGTGTAGCATCTCATCTGCCTCTCTATCCAGGGCAGAGAAGTGGATGGGGTGCTACTCTTCGGGAAAGTGAAGATCGAACAGCAGGTTTTTGAAATCCCACAGCCACAGCGAGAAAAATAATAATACACGTACGGTATCTTCTAGGAACCACAACGGCTCTACAATTTTATCTTTTTTTTTAAATCCCAAAACCTGAGGTTCGTGGACGGATCTGTTTCTTCATCGTGGCCTTCGTGAAGCCACACAGATGGGTTTGCCAAGCGCCTTTGCGCGGAGGTCGGACTTCCCTAGCAATAGGAAAGTTTGTTAGTCTCCTCCCACTCGCACTGAGCATGTGCGAGCAGGTTCCCACCCAAACGCCTAAGTTCCCTCTTACCGCCGCGCTAAGAGGTCACTTTTTTCGTTAGTCTCGTTAGATTGTTATATCTTCTTCGGATTTGGATTCTTCGGTTTATGATTCGGATATGGACTTTAACTATCGTATTGGATCTTTGTTTATGGCACAACCACCACCATTTAAGCCTTGTGTGGCGTGTAATGCAAAAATCCCACATTCCGATTGGCACTTGAAGTGCCTTTATTGCCTGGGTGAGTCACACCAGCCCGATTCTTGTACCATCTGCAAGAATTTCGGGGTCCAGACTATTAAAAATTGTCGGTTTCGCCTTAACACTTACTTTTTGGAAAAAGCCCTTCGATCAGGTTCTATGGAAACCTCCAATACTCCGATGGGTTGTCCATCTAGCGCCCTCAACATCGAAAAAACAGTCAAAACTGATGGCATCATCTAAAAAAAAAAGGACCCCCAAAAGGCCTTGCCCGTGCTAGACTCATTGGCCCCCACACATTTTCACCTCACCAAATCTGGCCCTCCTTGCAAAAAGTCTGAACCTCTATCAGATAGAGGGATTAAGAAGTTTCACTGCAATCAGGGGTGGTAGTGATCCTTCTCTGTGATTGATGGCTATCGTTAGCTGTTCTATTGTGCCAAATGATCACTGGTGTTTGTGGCTGGGTGGGAATGATTGAACTTTGATCTTTTGCAGGCTGTAGTTTTCAGTACTGGAAGCCAGGCTTTGTTGATTTTTAGACCTTCTTCTGTTTTGTTTGACCACAAAGCACAGCATCCAGACAGGAATAAAAGAACATGAAAGACATTGTAGACTAAAACAACCAGAAAATAACCAGTAGCTGAACACAACATGAAACAAACTGCATATGAAATTCTCTTCCAGGACACAGAGGTACTGGACAACACTAACAATCACTATGTCAGACTACACATGGAAGCCATTGAAATCCACAGACACAAGCACAGTTTCAACAAAAAAGTCCCAATCTTTGATTCAAACTTGTCACTAACTTAAAAAAAATGTTAGCGTTCAAGATGGGTTTGCGTTCACCAGGCAGGAACCTGGTTGAGATTGTTGTATTTTGCGGCAGACATCAAACAGAGAATAAAAGTCCATATACAGTATTTGATAATTAAACACAGTAGAAACAGATGCAGACAACCTAAGCTTTGACAAAGGAGCTGATACCATTAAATTTAAAAAGCTTTCCTGCATTTGTGAGAGTTATTCTTTATTGAAATCTTCGAAATACTGTAAAAGAAACAAACCATATGAACTGAACCAATTCCTTGAATGAACTTTAGGCTTCCTGGTGGATCTGTTTGTTTTCAATGAGTGAATTTTGTATTCATTGAAACCTGATCACTATTGAGTTAACATGGGAAATTTGTATTTAGTCTGACTGCACAGGTTTTCTTTGGTTACTTGATAACAATTTATGCCACAGCAATTAATGCAAGTCTAACTCATCAAGAGGATTCAGGCTGAATTCCTTATTCTGCTCAACTCTTTAAATGTTTCAGTATTGCAGTACACTGCAGTAACTATTCTCCAGTGACAGTTGTTTTAGAAGTTAATCTGTGCTAGGATATCAAGCAGAAACAAAATATAAAAAATAAAGACAAAAATATAGCCCCACACTTATGTCTGAGGGATTTACCCATGAAAGCTCTCATTAAAATGTCTCTGTCACATTTTTCTCTTCTCTTCTTTAACAGCCAGAGATGCTTTTATACTGCCCCAAAGTGATGCTTTTATACTCCCCCATAGCACTTAAAAGAAATTTCTTGGTGCTTTACAATTTAATTCTATTCAATTTAATTTGCCTCCCCATTCAATTTATTAATCTTAAAAGGATGGAGAGTTGAGTGAACCTCAAGTTGGCTACCTGGGATCGAACTCAGCTTGTGATTATAGAGTTTTCGCTGGAGTATGGCATTTTAACCACTGTACTACACTAGAGTTTTGATTTCCCTCAATATTGAAAACATTTGTTGAACAAGATACTAATGCCAAAGTGCTCCAAGATGGCAAATATTGCTATTCAGGAATAACTGTTCTTTAGCTTCATGCATCAGGAGAAACTTCATTCTGAGTAAGCTGCGACTTACTATCTGCTCTACAGTAGTTTTAATGAACTGAGAGGTTGTGATTGAGGCCACGTGTTCTTGTACTTTCTTGAATCTGTTGAGAATTCTACTTCTCGTGATTCTATGAATCTCAAAACTGGGCCAGACTTCTGACGCTTGGAATACAACCCTTCGGATTCTCAGCGACACAGTTCGGCAAAATATTGACAGAAGATGTTTTTCATCCCACCAGCATGGACAGAACGGTGCCCTATAGCCAGAGAGTCATGCATCACGCAGAACTTATCTAGGTTTCTCAGTTAAACAAAATATTGTATACGACAAGTAGTTGAGAAAGGAACGATTTAGTGCAGCCCCACTCTTCCTATTCTCTATCCTGGCTCATAGTCACAGATCAGAAGGTGCGTCACAAAGTGAAAGGCAAATGTCAATTGCGCTACAATGCAGGATGTTGTTTGAGACAGCTCAACCTCCCCATTGGTATTTACTGCTAAAAAGGTGTGAACCTATACCTAGCATGGATATTGTGTGCAACCCATTTCCCATATGCAAAACAAAATACAGTGGACCCTCGTATAACAAGCAGTTTATACAACATAAAATCTGTACAACATAAAAAATTCCAGAGATAGGGGAAATCTGCCTAACAGAATCGTCCATGGGGCGAATCCATAGAACATAAAAAATGGTCGCGATTAGGGATTACTCTGTTTTCAATTCATTCCTATGGGAAATTTGTATAAAGGAAAAATTGCTTAACATAATTTCATTTAGAATGAATTAATTCCTTTATACAAAGTACCACTGTACATAAAACAGACATACGATAGACGAATTTAATGCACTCCCCGAGATGTTTCGTCTTCTGAAAATGTTGTAAACTGTAAATGCATGGCGGCACAAAGCATCCTGGAGGGGGGATATTTTTAATGAAAAAAATTGCAAAACCCAAGTTTTTTGGGAGAAAAAATTTATAAACCAAGGTATGCCTGTAAATGGATTTCCTTTTGTGAACCGAAAATTACATCAATAGAGGTACACCTGTAGTAGACATAGTGGAAAACCAATGGGGTCATTTTATGCTCTAAACCAGGAATTCCTACATCCTTTCTCTGTAACCCCACCATGTGAACCTCTGATCACAAAAATTAAGTTATACCTCTGCTACCTTACCACAAAACACCACAGTACCCTCTTTCAATCTCATTCAGTCCAGGAGCTACTAAGTCATCCACTTCTTTATTTTCTCTTAATTGGTCCGCGTGGGGGTCCATAACATGTGAATCTTGAGCAAAATATTTCCTGAATTTTTGGCATCTGTATGATTTCTCTTTTGTATGGATTGCCTTATGATTCAAAAAGGTGTGAATTCTGAGCAAAACATTTCCCACATTCCAGGCATTTGTACGGTTTCTCGCCTGTGTGGACTCGCTTATGCTTGACAAGGCTTGAACTCACAGCGAAACATTTTCCACACTCCTGGCAGCTGTACGGTTTCTCTCCTGTGTGGACTGTCTTATGGTCCAAAAGGTGTGAACTGCGAGCAAAACATTTCCCACACTCCTGGCATTTGTATGGTTTCTCTCCTGTGTGGACTCTCTTATGATTCAAGAGGTCTGAATTTCTAGCAAATAATTTCCCACATTCTGGGCATGTGTATGGTTTCTCTCCTGTGTGGATCCTCTTGTGCTTCACAAGGCTTGAATTCTCAGCAAAACCTTTCCCACAGTCCTGACATTTGTATGGTTTTTCTCCTGTGTGGACTCTCTTATGATTGACAAGCTGTGAACTATGAGCAAAACATTTCCCACACTCCAGGCATTGGTATGGTTTCTCTCCTGTGTGGATTCTCTTATGACTCATGAGTGTTGATTTCTCTGCAAAACATTTCCCACACTCTTGGCATCTGTACGGTTTCTCTCCTGTGTGGATTCGCTTATGACTCACAAGGTGCGAATTCTCAGCAAAACCTTTCCCACAATCCCCACATTTGTATGGTTTTTCTCCGGTGTGGACTCGCTTATGATTCACAAGCTGTGAACCGTGACCAAAACATTTCCCGCACTCCTGGCATTGGTACGGTTTCTCTCCCGTGTGGATTCTCTTATGACTCATGAGTGTTGATTTCTCAGTGAAACCTTTCCCACACTCTGGGCATTTGTATGGTTTCTCTCCCGTGTGGACCCTCTTATGACTCACAACGTGCGATTTTCGAGCAAAACATTTCCCACATTCCTGGCATTTGTATGGCTTCTCTCCTGTGTGGACTGCCTTGTGGTTCAAAAGGTTTGAATTCCGAGCAAAACATTTCCCACATTCCTGGCATTTGTATCGTTTCCATCCCGTTTGGACTCTTTCACAATGCACAACGTGTCCCTTCTGATTTAAACATTGCCCAGACACTTCATTAACGAAGCGCTTCTTTCCGATGTGGAGTCTTCGGTGAAGCACGAGTGCTATCTTCATGGCAAATTTTTCCCCACACACAATACATTTGCAGAGATTCTCTGGAACGCCGCTTTCCTTTTCTGTGTGGGTTCTCTGGCATCCGGTAACCTCTAATCGATGTGTAAAACTCTTTCCAGGATGGGAGTATATATTTTTCTCCCCCCCAGCTATATCTCAGGAAGGGCAAATCCCAGAAGGGCAGAGCTGAAGAATCAGACGGATCTATGGGAAGACAAGAGAATGATCACTTAAGTGACTTAACATAATTTCATTTGGGGCAGTGTGTCACCCTTCTACAACTCTTTCTCTCCCACATGGTCTTCTCTGGGGTTGCTGTTCCCACCACCTTGTGGGTGAAAGCTCCCACTGTGGGGTGGATTTCTCCATTCTTTCCTTTCTCTCTCCATGCAGGCTCTTTCCTCTCTGATCTTTTTACTCCCCTCTCTCCTCTTGTGCTCTCCCCAAGGAAAGGGCTTTCTGAGTGGTTGATAATTCCGTTTTCAGTCTCCTCCTTAGGTAAAATCAGTTCTTCCCACTCATGAGTCCACGGATTCTCCATCCATATCCATTCTTATCCCTTCACTAATCGTTGCCCTGCCTTCCTCGTTTCCAGTGTACCAGCCTCTGCCCTTTTCACTCCTTCTGTCCCTTTCTTATTTTCCTCCCTATTTATATCTTCTTCCCTATTTTCTTCCCTTCACATTCTCCTCTTCCAACTTTCCCGTCTTTTTCTGTATCCATTCCCTCTCATGTCCAACAGGGGGCTTCTCTTTTCCCTCCATTTCCTTCAATTTCTCTGAGGGTTTGGGTTCCCTCCATTTTACAGGGTAGATGGGATGAAACTCCCAGCAGAAGGTGTTGCTTTTCTGCCCATAAGTTTGAAAATAATGGACACCTGCCGTGAGCCATGGGGGGAGGGGAGGAGAGCTAATTTCCTTCAGGACAGTACAGTATGAGCCCCTTATCTGCTGATTTATTATCCACTGATTCACTTCCCCGAGGATTGAAGGGGAAAATATATAAACAATTAATTATTGTAAAAATCAGAGAACAAGGTGGAGGAAAGGAAAATGAATGCAAGACTTCCCAGTTCACCTCATAAAATTTCAACGTATCCTTTGAGCTGCTCTAAAAAGGGTCAGGGTGGGGTTCTGCTTTAGCTGTACCAGCTAGGTAGAGTAAATAACAATTTTTAAATCAGAAAATAAGATGAAATCATCTCAATCAGAACATGTTGAGATGGATCTTTTAAATGAAGTGAAATGGATAAAAGGTAATAAAAGCACCTCCCTAAAAGCCCCTGTCATTGATATTTGCCTTTCTTAATCATTATTCCATTAGCAGGCAGATTAACTAATGAAAGTGTCTACCCAGTTTGTGGCAGCGTTGAAGAAGGCCAATTCCATGGTAGGGATCATCAAAGGGGATTGAAAATAAAACAGCCAACATTATAATGCCATTGTATAAAACAATAGTAAGGCCACATCTGAAGTATTGTGTACAGTTCTAGCGACCACCAACTCAAAAAGACACAGTAGAAATGGAAAAGGTGCAGAAGAGAGTGAATAAAATGATTGCTGAGCTGGAGCACCTCCCTTATGAGGAAAGGTGAAAAGGATAAAAGGTAATAAAAGCACCTCCCTAAAAGCCCCTGTCATTGATATTTGCCTTTCTTAATCATTATTCCATTAGCAGGCAGATTAACTAATGAAAGTGTCTACCCAGTTTGTGGCAGCGTTGAAGAAGGCCAATTCCATGGTAGGGATCATCAAAGGGGATTGAAAATAAAACAGCCAACATTATAATGCCATTGTATAAAACAATAGTAAGGCCACATCTGAAGTATTGTGTACAGTTCTAGCGACCACCAACTCAAAAAGACACAGTGGAAATGGAAAAGGTGCAGAAGAGAGTGAATAAAATGATTACTGAGCTGGGGCACCTCCCTTATGAGGAAAGGTGAAAACATTTGGGGCTCTTTATCTGGAAACAAGGCGCCTGAGGGGGGATATGATTGAGATGTACAAAATAATGCAGGGCATGAGTAAAGTGGATAGAGGGACGTTCTTCTCCCTCTCACAAAATACCAGAACAAGGGGACATCCAATCAAACTGAGGGCTGTGAGAGTGAGAACAGACAAAAGAAAATACTTCTTTACCCAGTGTGGTGTTAATCTGTGGAACTCCCTGCCACAGGAGGTGGTGATGGCATCTGGCCTGGATGCCTTCAGAAGGAGATTGGACAAATTCCTGGAGGAAAAGTCTGTAATATGTAATCTCCAAGCTTAAAAAGAGGGTAGTACTTCAAAGGCCAGATATAGGGGAGTGGTATCAGAAGACTGATATATCTAGTCTCGTGCAGGCCCAGAGGTATAGGAGGGCTCCCGTAAGATACAGGAAACTGGACTAGATGGGCACTTGGCCTGATCCAGCATGGCTCTTCTTCTGTTCTAACCCCCACCCCACACACTCAATGAAGCTGCCAGGCCCAAAACCCCATTCTCACTACAAGCTGCACTCTGCAGATCCTTAACCTCTTTATAATGTAGTTCAGTGGTTCTCAACCTGTGGGTCCCCAGATGTTCCTGGACTGCAACTCCTAGAAATCCTGGCCAGCTCAGCTAGTGATGAAGACTTCTGGGAGTTGCAGTCCAGGAACATCTGGGCACCCACAGGTTGAGAACCACTGATGTAGATGAACAACTGTTCTCACCCTGACCCCACATTTGCAAAGTTGGCTAAATTGATGCAGTCTGGAGCTCAGCGTATCTGGGGGGGAGGGGGGATAGGTTACTCCGTTTGTCATTAACGACCCCACCATGGCTAGCGTGAGTTCCAACCACATTGCAACACTGAAGAATTATTGTTGCTGTGCAATTATTGCAGTGGTAAAGAGAAATTAGCACTCGCTAGCGGAAGAGGTGGTCTTACCGAGAGAAGATACAGTTTGCCAGGTCTCCTCCATGACTTCCCGGTGCAAGGCCCTCTGGTCAGGATCCAGCAGGGCCCACTCCTCCTGGGTGAAGGACACGGCCACCTCCTCAAAGGCCACTGAAGCCTGAAATGGGAAAAGAGAGGAGGTATTCTGCATGGGTTTCATACAGATAATGCTGTAAATGCAACATACATTGAAAGAGAACTGGATAGCTCTTACACTGTAAGTTTAATCCAGTGGTTCTCAACCTGTGGGTATTGGGATGTTCCTGAACTGCAACTCCCAGAAATCCCTTCCAGCATAGAGAGTGGTAGAAGCTTTTGGGAGTTGCAGGCCAGGAACATCTGGGGACCTACAGGTTGAGAACCACGGGTTTTAAACTTTTAGGAACTGCCTTTCTATAGGAGGAAAAGTTTACCAAGGTCTGAGTCACCTTGGCAATGTGCTCTCTCCAGGAAGAGAGGTCTCCGGATCACAGTCACTGGGATCAACAGGGGAGGGAAGGACTTCTGGTGGCCACCAGGCTGCCTTGGGAGCCTCCCAGATCCATCAGGGAGCCTCCGCATGAAACAGGATGCCAGACTTGAGTAGCCACAGCTTTGCTCCAGCCCAGCTCCTCTTACACTCAGATCTCCCCCAAGATATCAGAGGCAGACAAATGTGTTCATTATGAGAAAATAGGCGAGAAGAAAGGACAGTGGAACCTTGTTCCAGATGAAATTATGTTAAGCAAATTTTCATTTATACAAATTTCCCATAGGAACGCATTGAAAACAAAGTAATCCATAATCACGACCATTTTTATGTTGTATGGATTCACCCCATAGACGATTCTGTTAAGCAAATGTCGCCTATCTCTGGAATTGTTTATGTTGTACAGATTTTATGTTATACAAATTGTTTCTTATACGAGCTCCACTGTAATTCCTGCTATCCCACACATTTGGCTTTAGAACACCTCGAACAACTCTTGGCCATTTCTTCAAAACAAAAGAGAAACAAAATTCTTCGCCTCTTGGAGAGAGCCATGCTTAGTTGCTATATAGTTATTGACAACCGTGGAACATCTCTATAAAATAAGAGCCTGGCCAGCCTCAACGAAGAGCAAAGTGGTGGGATACAAATGGCTTCAAATCCCTGTGGTCTCCTTGAACAGCTTTCTCCGTACCTGATCTGGTTCCACTGCATCACAAGGAAGAGATGAAGGGATACTTGTCACTGGCATCCTTCTGGGCCCTGCAGGAGAGTCCAAGAGGGTGGGAAGGCACTCAAATAAGCTTCTCTTAGGAGATCATAACTTTAGCATTGAAATCCAAAAACAAAACCCTTGAGGTCCCAGTGAAAGCCTGTGGCCCCCATACAATAAATGGTGCCTCTTCAGGAAAGTGTGAGGAAACAATATCTTACAAGGGTCAGAAGACTGAAATACAGTAGGACCCCAGTATCCGCTGGGGATTGGTTCCAGGCCTTCCCATGGATAATGAAAAAAAGTATGGATAAGAGATAACACCTGCCGACCAACCTCCAAACTCCTTTTTCCTGACAGTAGCTTGCTTTATGACTGCTGTTTTGAGACAGTAGCTTGATTTATGGCTGCTCTTTGTGACAGTAGCTTGCTTTACAACTGCTGTTTGTGACAATAGCTTGCTTTGTGGCTGATGAATTATTTAATTTTTTTCCTCTGCCAACCGTGGATAACTGAATCAATGGATAATGAATCAGTGGATACGGGGGCCCTACTGTATACTGAACGAGAATAAACGCAATGATTAAATAAATGTTACCAAAATTCCAATGTATGCACATCCCAAACTCCTGAACTGAGTATGGTGTTAATAATAGAAGTTAAAAAGTATTATCCAGCACTCAGACATTATTTCCCCTTCATTAGAATAATATCTTTACTGATTTCAGAGGTTTCCAAGGAATCTGGAGACCACCCATGGATAAGCTCATTGGGGATCAAACATATTTTACCCCACAGTTTTCAAGAAATAGAAAGCAATGAAAGAAGTTTTCAACATTCTGGCTTGACTCCACTTTGTAAAAAACAAATAGAAAATTTGGGTCTTTCCTTCTTTCTCTCTGCCTGTTCTGGTCACTGTTTTTATGTGGGGTTGACGCTTCCTCTGGGTGCCAGTGCCCATTTCCAACCCATAATTCCTACCTTACTCTTAGTATATAACCACAATTGTTCAATCAATTGGAGGACATTTTGTGTTTCGTGCCCTATAGGAGATTTTCCCTTCATGTTTTATCACAAATGAAAAAAGAAATATATATTTTCATTTACCTTTCATATTATGTTACCAAAAAAAAATTTTTTTTTTAGTTTTAATGGACTGAACAAGGGCAAAGAAGACATAAGGAACCATAAGCATTTGGCAAAAATGAAAGAGAGAGTATGAGGCCAAATCATTTCACATTCACTGGATCAGTCTGTGTGGCAGGGACTTGGATGATCTCATTCCACTTCCTGATCAACGCTGGTTGAAGAATAGAAAGAAATTGAAGAATATCATCTCAGAGCTCCTACACGTGGGAGAGATACGCAGCCACTCCTTTCCTGTAAAAAGACAATCATCTGAACACTGACACCCACCTATTATATTGGCACCTTCTTGATTGCCATGGTTGATTTCTTGCCACTGGGAACTTGGTCTGGCATTGAACAGAGATTTCTCTGCTGCTTGGAAATCAGAGTGGACGTCATCAGACATATCTCTCATCTGAGAATCCATGACAGGGAACAGGAAGAGAGTAAATAAAAGATGGAAAACAAGAACTTAGAGGATGAGGTTGGGACTCACGAGATATGGGATGACATGCTCGGATTTTGGCAAGAAAAATTGTTGGGAATTGGTGGAATTTGTGCCATTTTCTTAACCGCTTGGGGTAGTCATGGGCAGGATGGAGGGGTTGAGAATCCCTGTCCAAAAAGCATTCACCCTCCATCACTGCACCCACCCACCCAAACTTTTGAACTGGACCCAGTGTCAATGCAAGAAGCAAACCTGCAATTTCCTCACCAATCAAGCACATGGGATGGACACCGTTTTTGTTTTCAAGGGCCACGTGTGGGAACAGGTGAAGAATCCCAGCAGAACAGCCACACCCAAGACCGGTGGAGGGGCAGCAGAGGCTCTGGGGTGGCCCCTGCAAATCCCCGAGTCCCTTTAGGGATTGTCCTCACCTCTGGTTCTTCCCGCTCTTGGTCTTCTGCTTGACTCAGAACCAGGAGACCTTCTGCCAGGGCCACCGCCTGGGACGTGGTCTCGGCCCCACATTCCCTCACCCAGCTCGACATCTCCAGGGGGAGGATGGTCAGGAACTGCTCCAGGATCACCAGGTCCAGGATCTGAGCCTTGGTGTGTTGCTCTGGCTTCAGCCACTGGCGGCAAAGGTGGTGGAGGTGAGTGAAAACCCCTCGAGGTCCATCAGCCTCTTTGTAGGAGAAGTTCCTGAATTTCTGGCACTCCATATCTAAGCCGGGAACCTCTTCATCAAGGACCTTCTGCATTGTTCCTTCCCAGAATGCCCCAAGGCTTCCTGCCTTGATCACATTGAAGTCTCCTCCTTCCCTGGGATCAACAGAATGTTGGTCTGTCATTTTATTCTGCACCCAACAATGTTTCCAACAGATCCTGGAAGTGCTCTCCTCCTGATGTGCGAGGACCGTCGCGACAGACCCAATTATGGGAGCTCTAAAAAGCCAAGACACACTCTTGTTAGTATGGTCAAGACCACAAAAAGTAGCCCAATGGCACAGGAACAAGTCTAATCTCCACAGGAGATGTGAGAGAAGGACAAAATTCAGAGAATAAGGCACCAGGACCATCACCAATTATATCCCAGACCCCTTTTCTTGACTTTTTCAGTGGTGGAAAAAAAAGATCACCAGCTTATACAATTACATTCTCTTTCTTCTTTAACCCTTTTCTAGCCCTTCCATATATGCATGCTGGAAGCCTGTAAGGCACATCTTGAGAAAAGAAAGTGGATCCATTAAATTCAAAGTGGATCCTTGTGCTTTCATATTTCACTATGGAATCTTCCCCAAACAACCGGTAAATCATAGGTCCCATCGTCTCCACAAACACCATGGAAGGGAATAGGGATGCAATAAAGTCCAGAGATAGATATTCGTACGGCACAGCAGAATACAGTATGACAACATAAAGCTTGGGAAAAACAATATAAAATATCCATAAACTGGAAATATTAAAGGATTGAAGTCTATGAAAACAATGAAATTGTGTATCAGCTGTTTCTAGAGTAAATTGTGTATCAGCTGTTTCGAGAGTAATAAGTTGAGATACTGTATATAAATTATTTAACCATTGAACAGTCGTGCCCTGAAGAGGATGTATTTCTTGCAACCTGCAAGAGGCATATGCTGCCATCGCAGTGGATTGTAAATTTGCAAAAGGCACCCATCGTCACCATCGGAACTAAATGTGCCAACCCCGACTTTACGGATTCAATTCTTGGCGCATCGCTGAGTTTCAACCCTGGAGGGGGCAACCAAATTCATGAATGACTGGGTGGGGTGGGGTGGGGGAGGAGTGGCAGCAGGACAGCTCTGCAGGCTGCACAAGGACCGTTTCTGCTGACTGAGGTTGGTCGCTTCGCTCGGTTTCGGGCTAGCTATCCCCACGTTATCGAGAGCCACTTAACTCCGTGAACTGGAAACCAGCCCAAACCCAGTTCATAAAGCGCGTCCTTTGCTGAGCCAGCTCAGCCCCAAACATTTCAAAAAGTCCCAAAAAAGGGATTTGTGTGTAAAATGGGGAGCCCCTGTTTCCCCCTCCCTGTCTCCTCCTCCTCAGAGGGGATCCTTCCCCCACCACCACCACCACCTGTCTTTCCTACCCAGAAGGGGCTCCCCCGGTTCCCTCCCTCCCTTCATCATCATCTTCCTCCTCCTCCTCCTTCCCGGGTCTTCCTTTCCCAGCAAGATCCAGATCAGAGACTGAGACTCACCCGCCCGCCTTCTCTCTCTCTCTTTGGAGTCCCTGTTCAAGTGGCCTCGCTTTTACTCCCAGGCTGGAAGGTCGGAACCCAAGTTGCCTGCATTGAAAAATACAAATAAGGAGGTAAACCTCTTCTTCCTCTTCCTGCCACGTGACTGAAGCCGAGCCAGTCTCCGGGCAGGAGAAGCGCAGACCCACCTAATCGTCTCTCAGAGCGCATCGATGAGAGGAGCCTCGCTCTCCCCCCCCCCGCCATTGAATCAGGCAGGAAACATGAATTTAGTGCAAGAGTGAGAGGAGACAAGGCTTTACATTTTTTATCATTTTTTTCTGCCTCATTCTCTTTCCTGTAGCAAAATCCTTACATTCATTTTGATTATCGTTAATGATTTGTTGATGTTCTTTTTATTTGTACAAATTGGACTAGCTTGTAGCTTCTTCTCTGTTTATACAGTATGAAATGATACCTGTTCTTCTCTTTTTATCTGAACTGAACTGATAAATCAATCAATAAATTAATAACCAGCCATCCCTCCTGAGATTACTGAACAGTTGTGGATTTAGTTCTCTGATTTAAGGCACCTGCCCATTCTTAATATTTTTTAAGATTTCCACTGTGCTTTCAGTGCGCTGTATGAAGTACAAGATATGAGTTGCTGCCCAAAGGAGCTCATAATGATACAGGGTTTCGTTCTTCAGCTGGGTTCTTGGGCATTGTCTATTATGAGTTTGGCCCTTGGAACACATTCAGAACAGGCATCTGCTTCTGAAACCTGGTTCCAGGGGGAGGTGGGCCTTCCAACATGGACAGTGCAGTTTAGGGTAGGTTTGGCACTCTCCTCCCTGTGGGGTTTCCTGGAATCATAGAGTTGAAAGAGATGTCAAGGGCCTTCTAGTCCAACCCTGTGCCATGAAGGAACTCCCATCAAAGGAATCCTGACAGATGGCCATCCAGCCTCTGTCTAAAAACGTAAGAGAAAGAGACTCCACCACCCACCATGGCAGCGTATTCCATAAGAACCTAAAAAGAGCCACACTGGATCAGGCCAAGGGCCCATCTAGTCTGGCTTCCTCTACCTCACAGTGGCCCCACCAAATGTCTCTGGGAGCGCACTAGATTAGATATCTGTCTCTTGATACTACTCCGCTGCATCTGGTCCTTGAAGTACCCCGGTTTTAAGCCTGGAGATTACACATCTCCATCATGGCTTGTAACCTGTGATGGACTTTTCCTCCAGGAATCTGTCCAATCCCCGTTTGAAGGCATCCAGACCAGATGCCCTCACCCCATCCTATGGTACGGCAGGGAGTTCCACAGACTAACAACACGCTGGGTAAAAAAAATACTTTCTTTTGTGTTTTCTCTCCCCAACCCTCAGTTTGAGTGGATGTCCCCTAGTTCTTGTATTTTGTGAGAGGGAGAAGAGCGTCCCTATACCTACTTCACTCATGCCCTGCATTATTTTGTAAGCCCCAATCATATCCCACCTCAGGTGCCTTTTTTCCAGACTAAAGAGCCCCAAATGTTTTAGCCTTTCCTCATAAGGGAGATCCCCCAGTAATCATTTTAGTCGCGCTCTTTTGCACCTTTTCCAGTTCCACGATGTCTTTTTTGAGATGCAGTGACCAGAATTGTACACAATACTCCAGGTGCGGCCTTACTATCATTTTGTACAATGGCATTATAATGTTAGCTGTTTTATTTTCAATTCCCCTTTTTATAATCCCTAGCATGGAATTGGCCATCTTTACTGCTGCCACTCACTAGGTAGACACCTTCATTGAGCAGCCCAGCAGCACACCAAGATCTCTTTCCTGATCCATCACAGATAAGTCATAGCCTATGAGTTAATAGACAAAGTTTTGATTTTTTGCCCCAATATGCATTACTTTACATGTTCCTACATTGAAACGTTTGCCATTTCGCAGCCCATTCTTCCAGTTTGGAGAGATCCTTCTGGAGCTCTTCACAATCTTCACTGAAAAGTTTTGTGTCATCCGCAAACTTGGCCACCTTACTGCTTATCACTGTCTCCATTTATGAACAGACTGAAAAGCACCGGTCCCAGGACAGATCTCTGGGATACATAACTTTTCATCTCTCTCTATTGTGAAAATTACCCATTGATACCTACTCTTTGTTTCCTGGATCTCAACCAGTTCTCAGTCCATAAGAGGACCTGCCCTCTTATCCCTCTATTTTCTCAACTGCCTTTGGTGAGGGACAGTGTCAAAAGCCTTCAGAAAATCAAGATAGACAATATCCACCAGTTCACCCAAATCCATGTGCCTGTTGACCTTTTCCAATAATTCTAAAAGGTTTGTCAGGCAATACTTACCCTTACAGAAGCCATGCTGATTTTCCCTCAGCAAGGTTTGTTCTTCTGGCATGTAGCTTCCCAGGTCCCCCTTCCTTCCTTTTTAAAAAATTGGTGTGACATCCAATATCCTCCAGTCCTCCGGCATTGTGGCCGTTTTAAGAGACAAGTTGCATATTACCGTTAAGAGATCTGCAATTTCATTTCTCAGTTCCTTAATAACCCTTGGGTGGATGCCATCTGGGCCAAGTGACTTGTGGTTGTTCAAATTATCAATTAAACCTAACACATCCTCTCTTTTAATCTGCATTTGATTTAATTCTTTAGTGAAGAGGGGCCATTCGGGCAGCGGAATCTGCCCAAGGTCTTCTGTCGTGAAGACAGATGCAAAGGACTCATTTAATTTCTCTGCAGTTTCGAAGTCTCCATTACCACCCCTTTTCCTCTCTCACCATCCAGAGGGCCAACTGGTTCTTTGCCAGGTTTTCTACTTCTAACATATTTAAAGAAGCTTTTATTATTTCCCTTTATATTGCTAGCCATATGTTCCTGCCTCTTTTATCATCTTCTTACATTTCTTTCCCCAGAGTTTGTGTTCCTTTTTATTGTCCTCATTTGGGGAGGATTTCCATTTACGGAAAGATTTCTCCTTGCGCTTTAGAGCCTCTTTAACCTAACTCCACTCATTAACCATGCTGGCGCCTTCTTGGAATTAGATGAGCTCTTCTTTGTGGTATGCACTTGTGCTGGGCCTCTGCTACTGTTGTTTTAAGCAGGCTCCATGCACTTCTGTTTACCATCCCTTTCAATTTCTTTCTAACTAGTTTCCCCATCTGAGGGAAGTCTGCCCTTTGGAAATCAAGGGTTTTTGTGTCTGATATGTTTGACACTCTTCCCCCGACATGCATGGCAAAGGAGATTGAAGCATGGTCACTGTTCCCCAGAGGCTCAGTGACATTCATATCCATGACCACGTCCTGAGTATCACAGCATTAGATCCAGAGTTGCCTGTTGTCTGGTGGTCTCCATGACAAGTTGCTCTAAGGCACAGTCATTCAGCATGTTGAGAAACCTCATTTCTCTTTGCATTGGCCCAGTCAATGTGGGGATAATTGAAGTCCCCCATGATTACTTTCCTGTCCCTGTAAAAACACCTGCATGATTCGTGTCCTCATTTTAAGGTCCTCCTCAACTTTTTAATCTGGTGGACATCCCCACTATCACATCGCTCCTTGGACCTGGTAGTTTAACCCACAGTGATTCTGTGGTGCAGTCAGACCCACCATCAATCTCCACCCCGCTGGATTTTACCCCTTCTTTGACATAGATGACCACTCCACCCCAACCCGCCCTCTCTGTCCCTTCTATAGAGTGTATAGCGTGGGATTGTGGTATCCCACTGGTTCTCCACATTCCACCAGCTTTCTGTTACAGCTATTATATCAATGTTATCCCTAGCTACCAAATGTTCAAGTTCTCCCATCTTTGCTCGGAGGCTTTGAGCATTTGCGTAAAAGCACCTGTACAGTGGGTCCCCCAAGAATAGCTGCTTCTTTGTTCTCACACCACACACACCCCCGCTGCAACTTTTAATTCCAGATGACAAACTACCATATCCCATTATTGTATCAGTGTTAGTATGTCATCACTTTGTGGTTCTCTACCCTCTCCAACTTCATTCCACAGGGATGATCTGTTACAAACCGGATACTACTCAGCTCTGTCAGCTTTCCCCATTATCCGTTTAAAAGCTGGTGTTGAATGCCAGCAATCTGGTCCCATCATGGTTCAGGTCCAACCATCCCTCCTGAACGGGTTTGGCTTGTCCCAAAATGTTCTCCAGTTCCTGACAAATCGGAAGCCCTCCTCTCGACACCATTGCCTCATCCACGCATTGAAGCTTCTGAGCTCTGCCTATTTTGAATATTTTTACCTCACCTTTCTCCCTGAAAAAGAACCCAATAATGGACAATATACAGTCCAGAACATTTAAGACATATTCAAGGTAAGAACAGGGAATTTGAAGAGGCATCTTAGAACAATAAAAGGTAACATTAGAGCTACAAAGAGCACACAAGAAGAAAGGGAAAATCCATTACGAGGGGTGAAAAGCAACATGGAAAACACTGGTGTTCTTATGAAAGCAATCACGGAAAGCTTGCCTGAAAAGGAAAGTCTTTGCCTGCTTCTGGAAAGACAGTAGACATGGGGCAGTCCTGGCCTCCAGCGGGAAGGAGTTCCAAAGTCTGGGAGCAGCAACAGAGAAGGCCCTTTCATGTGTTCTTTTCAGACACATCTGTGAAGGTGGCAGGATGGAGAGAAAGGCCTCTCCTGATGACCTTAGCACCCAAGCCAGTTCATACTGCGATATTCAATCTCTGAGGTAGCTTGGACCCAGGCCTTGTAGGTTAAGGTCAGCAACTTGAATTGTGCCTGATAGCTGACTGGCAGCCAGTGGAGCTGCTTTAGTAGGGGTGTGATGTGATCTCTGCAACCCACCCCAGTCAGCAATCTGGCTGCTGCATTCTGGACCTGTTGAAGTTTTCCCACATGTGAAGTAGTCCCACATAGAGTGCATTACAGTAGCCCTACTGGGAGGTCACTAGGGCATGTGTCACCAGTGGCAAGACCAGATTTCTCAAGAAAAGGGCGTAACTGGCACACTTTTAATTTTGCAGATGCACTCCTGGCCACAGATGTGACCTGGGCATCTAGGCTCAAGGATGAGTCCAGGAGTACACTCAAGCTACGCACCTTTTTTCCAATTGGGGGGATAATCCCACCGAGTACAGGTTGCATCCCTATCCCTTAATCTCCTTTTTGATTGAACAGAAGCACATCTGTCTCCTTTATGACTAACCAGAAGCACCTCTGTCTTGTCTGGGTTTAGTTTCAATTTGTTCTTCCACATCCAGTTCATTAATTTTTAATTTTCATTTATTTACTTTTATTCATTTTATTCATTTTATTTTATTTTATTTTATTTTCCTCGCCGCCAATGCCATCTCTTGTGGGGGGTTCCTCCCCACTTTTATTGCTCCCTGCTCATTTTTATGCTTGTCTTCCCTGTTCGTTTTTATTGTTCACCGCCCCGAGTTCCTATAGGAAGATGCAGCGGTATATAAATGCTACAAATAAATAAATAAATAAATAAATAAATAAATAAATAAATAAATAAATATTACTGAAGCTAAGCACTAATCTAAAGTCAAAATAGCTTTCTTGAAATCTGGAGGTGACGAGAGGTAGAGTTGAGTGTCATTGCCATACTGGTGTCACTTCACCCCAAAACTCCGAATAATTTCCCCTAGTGGTTTCATATAAATATTAAATAATATGGGAGACAACAGAACCCTGAGGTACCCCACAGGTCAGTGGCTGTGGTGTTGAACATGAGTCCCCTACCACCACTTTCTGCATTCTCTCCTACAGGAAGGACTGAAGCCATTGTAAGACAGTGCCCTCAAGTCCCATTTCAGAGTGTCATGTCAGGAGAATTCTATGGTCAATAGTGTCAAATGCAGCTGAAAGGTCCAGTAAGACCAAAAGGGACACAGATCCCCTATCCATTTCCCTGCATAGGTCATCTACCAATCAACCAGTGCTGTCTCAGTCCCATAACCAGGCCTAAAGCCAGATAGAGCTGGATCAAGATAGTTTATTTCATCCACAAACCTCTGAAGCTGCAAGGCCACAACCCACTATAGTACAGTGGTCCCTCGTATAACAAACAGTTTGTATAACATAAAATCTGTACAACATAAAAAATCCAGAGATAAGGGAATTTTGCTTAACATAATTTCATTTGGAACAAATTAATTCCTTTATACGAGGTACCACTGTACTTTACCCAAGAATGGGATGTTAGTAATTATTCAGTATTGCTGGATTTAACAAAGGCTTCTTAAATAGCAGTTTTACTATTGCCTCAATCAAGCATGCTGGAATCCTGACTTGTTGCGAGGAGGTATTCATTACTCTTCCTAACCAGTCTGCCAGACCCTCTTTGGCAGCTTTTATAAGCCAGGAAGGGCAACAGTCCAACCAACATGTGGTGGCCCTCATCTCCCCAAGAGTCCTGACTGTGAAAAGAGAGGGCTGCTAAAGAGTTATAGACAGAAACTGAGGAAAGAGCCATTGCAGTAGAAGAGGGGGAAGCAAAAAGGGAGGAAAAGCCCCCAAAAGGGGGAAAGGAGCAAGAAAGGGAGAAATCAGAGTGGGAAAGGTCTCAAAATATTGAAAGAGAGGAAAGAGCCTTGGGAGGTTGGGTGGATAAAGGAGGAGCCAGAGAGCAAGGGGATTTGGTGGGAATAGGAAAGGAGGACCCCTGGACAGGGGAATGGATCACCTTCTGACTCCTGCACAAGGCGGCTGAACGGGAGTGGAGGGAGGAGGAGGCAAAGAAGCCTCCGTATTGGGGCCAGACCATGAGGAGGGAAGAACGCAGGCTGGCTCGTCACTTCTTTGAGGGGGAGGCTCGAAGAAGAGAACAGCAAAGTGAGCCACTGTGAGATACAGGAAGCTGGACTAGATGGGCCTTTGGCCTGATCCAGCATGGCACTTCTTATATTCTTATATGTTAGTCTGTGGAACTCCCTGCCACAGGATGTGGTGATGGCATCTGGCCTGGATGCCTTCAAAAGGGGATGAACTGGTTGCCTACCTGTAACTGTAGTTCTTCGATTGTCCTCCGTGAATCCACACAACTGGGTTCTCGAGCGCAACGCACGATGGCACCAGAAAGAGTTCTAAGCAAAGAATCACATCCGTTAGTCTCCGCCCCAGCACGCATGCTCCCGAGCGTTCCTGCCCAGAACCTCAGTTCCCTCTGCACACCGCACTGACAGGAAAGCAGTGGAACGTGACTAGAGGGGAGGCGGGCGGGTTTGTGTGGATTCACGGAGGACACTCAAAGAACTACAGTTATAGGTAGGCAACCAGTTCTTCTCCATCGTGTCCTCCGTGAATCCACACAACTGGGTGAGTACCAAGCTACCTTACCGGAGGAGGGCAGTCATGGGAACACATTGGAAAGGACATCTCTCCCAAATGCAGCCGAGGACTTAGCCCGGGTATCAAGGCGGTAGTGGCGAACAAACATGGAAGGTTGAGACCATGTAGCGGCTTTCCAGATATCGTCCAAGGGGACACCCTTCAGAAAGGCCGAGGAGGAAGCCAAACTCCTGGTAGAGTGAGCTCGGACTTGGAGAGGAAGAGGCTTACATAACAACTGGTATCACAACTTGATAGTGGCAACAATCCTCTTAGAAAAACACTGAGGAGAAACTGGAGATCCTTTAAATCTGGGATCATAGGATACAAACAGACGGTGTGACATCTGAAAGGATTCAGTTCTGGAAACATAGAACGCTAGGGCTCTACACACATCTAAGGTGTGCAGTTCCCTTTCAACAGCAGAAGATGGGGAGGGGAAAAAAGTTGGAAAAACAATGGGCTGGGACAAATGGAAAGAGGACACTACTTTGGGAAGAAAGGAAACATCCAAGTGTGCCACAACCTTGTCCTGGAAAAAATGCAGGTAAGGGGGATTGTGGCGCAGAGCACATAGTTCACCAACCCGACGAGAGGAGGTAATGGCCACAAGAAATGCAGTCTTAAAAGTCAGGAGACGGAGGGAAGTAGTGGCCAGGGGTTCAAAGGGTGCCCTGGATAAAGCCTTCAGCACCATGGAAAGGGACCATTGCGGGGCAATGGGCCTATGATCTGGATATGTGTTCTTCAGACCCCTCAAAAAAAGTTTCAGCCTAGGATGGTGGAAAAAGGTTGAGGCAGGGGAGTCCAGAGGTTGATGCGCCACGATCGCTGACAGGTAGACCCGGATGGAGGACATAGACAGCCCCGATTGTTTCAGTTGTAAAAGGAACTGGAGTACAACCGTGAGAGGAGGGTTAATGTGTGGGAAAGAGCAACTGTCTGTGAAGAGACAAAAGCGCCTCCACTTAAGGGAGTAGTTTTTATGAGTCGACGGCTTTCGTGCTGCTTGGCAGATGTGAGAAATCAGCTCCGAATCCTCCATGCTGTGAGATTCAGGTGAGGGAGTTCCGGGTGGAGAACCCAACCCATGTCCCTCGATATGAGAGTTGAGAATTATGGGAGCGGGAAGTGTTCTGACGCCATCCGCAGCAGCATCGCAAACCACGGTTGCCAAGGCCACCATGGAGTAATGAGGATGGCATTCGATCTGTCCTGTCATAGTTTGACGACCACTCTGTGGAGAAGAGGGATGGCAGGGAACAGGAAGAGTAGATGGCGAGACCACTGGAACATGAAGGTGTCCCCTAGGGACCCTCTGCCTACACCCGCTCTGGAGCAAAAGTGAGAACATTTCGAGTTGTCTACTGTGGCAAAAAGGTTGATAGCTGGGTGACCCCACTTCCGAGACAAGAGATGGAAGACGGAGCGGTGAAGTTCCCACTCGTGGGAAGTGGAGCAGTGCCTGCTGAGGTGGTCTGCCAGTTGATTGTCCTCTCCAGAGAGATGAATAGCCATGGGGGTAATCCTGTGGAGAATGCACCATTCTGAGAACTCTATGGTGAGTTGCAAAAGGGGGAGCGAATGAGAACCCAAAGCCAAAATACCTTACAGAGCCAAATGCCAAGTTCAAGGGTACAGAGAAACGCCGTAGTCAGAAAGCCGGTCCAAGGTCAGGAAACAGAGTCTGGATACACACAGAAACGTGGTGACAAGGTAAGTGACGCATTGCTCCCACAGAGGTTTCAGGGTAAACTTGCTAGCTTTATCCTAAACCAGGGAACACACCCATATCTCTGGCAAGGCTCCTGCTAGAACTCAGGGCTTTCAGATCTAATTCTACGCCTATCATTAAAGATCCTTTCCCTGGCTCTCCTGTTAGTTCTTATTTGCAGGATCCTGTTCCTAGCCCTCATAGGAGGAGGAGATGTGCCCTCAACTGCATCCTCAGACTCAGCTGCCTGCTGAGTTGAACTGCAAAGCTATTGGGGTTTGGCTTTGGGGTTCAGAGTTATGGGGGAATGGAATTCCCACAATTCTTATTCAGTATATATTTTTTGGTTTATTTATATGCGTTTTTCTATGTTCTATGTAAACTGCCCAGAGTTCCCATGGGGAAAATCGATTGTGGTATAGAAATAATAAATCAGTACTATATCTCAATATTCTAGCCCAGACTTTCCTGAAAGGGCACCATTTATTGTTTGGGTGCCAAAGCCTTTCACTTGGGTGTGAATTAAGTGTTTTGTTTTTAGCTTTCAATGCTTAAGGTTATGATCTCCTTCTAAGAGAGTGCCTTCTATGTGACTGCCTTCCCATCCCCTTGGTCTCTCCCGCAGGGCCCAGAAGGATGCCAGTGACAAGTATCCCTTCCTCTCCTCCTTGTCATGCAGTGGAACCAGATCAGGTATGGAGAAAGCTGTTCAAGGACACCACAGGGATTTGAAGCCTGGACTATTCAGCCACTGAACTCCTAATTGAGGCTGAATATGCTTTTTTTTTTTAAATGAGATATTTGAACTTGTCAATAATTGTACAGTGATAACTGTACAGTGGACCCTTGTATAACAAACAGCTTGTTTAACATAAAATTTGTACAATATAAAAATTCCTGAGATAGGGGAAATTAGCTTAACATAATCGCCTACGGGGAGAATCCGTACAACATAAAAATGGGATCACTCCATTTTCAATGCATTCCTATGGGAATTTGTATAAAGGAAAATTGCTTAACATAATTTCATTTGGAACGAATTAATTCCTTTATACAAGGTACCACTGTACATGGCTGTCTCCATGTGGGGAAGAATGTTGCTTCTCTTTTGTTTTGAAGAAATGGACAAAATGTGTTTAGGAATTCCTTTCCACTCCCTATTTTCTCATTCTGAACATAGTATTCTGTCTCTGTTTTGGAGGGAGACATAAATGTGTAAGAGGAGCCAGGCTGGATCAGAGCCAAAGCTGGTTAAGGTCTAGCATCTAGTTTCACGCAGAGGCTCCTAGATAAAGTGTTCTGCTTATATATACCGGCCCATACCACTTCAAGTAGTCTCTGGGCGGCTTACAGTTTTAATTATGCAGGCTACACATTGCCCCCTCCCAGCAAGCTGGGTACTCATTTTACCGACCTCGGAAGGATAGAAGGCTGAGTCAACCTTGAGCCTGCTACCTGGGATTGAACCCCCAGGTTGTGAGCACAGATTTACCTGCAGGACAGACCACTGCGCCACGAGGATCTTCAACCCCAGGAAGCACTCCAAGGCAGACAAACAGGCCACCAGGAGTCTTTTCTCTCCCGCTCTTGACCTCCAAGTCACTGCAATTTAGATCTTTCTCCTGGAGGGAGCTCACCGCCGAGGTAATTAGTAGACATCAGGGTGCATTTCCTTCTATAGAAAGGCTGTTTATGAGAGTTTAAACCTAAGCCCTCCACTTCTCTTTCATGGTGTTTTGCATTTAGGAAGCTTTCTGTATGAAATCCATGTGTAAGGCCTCCTTTCACGTCCCATTTTAGCGTCCAGTGACCTTTGAGGAGGTGATTGTGTCCTTTACCCAGGAGGAGTGGTCCCTGCTGGATCCTGACCAGAGGACCCTGCAGCAGGAAGTCACGGAGGAGAACAGACGAACGGTTTCCTCTCTGGGTAAGACAACTTGGTTGATGTTAATCTCTCTTTACTACTGCGAGAAGGACCAAGAACAAGAACAGCAATTAGGATGCGTTTGTGTTGCAATGGTGTCCGAACTCACTCTCGCCCCAGTGGGGTCCTTAATGCCAAACTGAGCAGCCTGTGGCCCTCCAGATACACTGAGCTCCAGATTCCATCCACGTAGCCTGCTTTGCCCGTGAGGACTCAGGGTGAGAATAGCCACTCCTCACCCTCTGCAGAGCTGAAGGTTCAGGAGAGGGGTAGGTTTTAGCGAGAATGAAGTTTTGAACCTGTCGGGTTCATTCTGGTGGTTTCCATTAATTAAAGTACTTGCTCAGGGGGTAATGACTGAGTACGATGCCTAACAAAAACAGGCTCGGAGGGATGTGCTTTATTTCTGTATTCCTTTTCTTGATTTTTAAAACGACATTATTTGAAAAAAACTGTTTGTACATATATTTTGTTCTTGGAGTCTTCGGAAAGACCCGTAGACCTGAGCCAAGCATGGCGTCTGAAGGCAATAGCCGAGCCCATGGCCTTAGTAGCAGCATCTGAAGTGTGCCTGCCAGACCGTATTTGTTGAGCAGCAAAGGAGAGAGCCTCCTCGATAGCAGCAGAGGCAGTGGTTTTCATAGGATCAGGGAGAGCATCCAACGTGGTCTTGGTCTTGTTTAAGAGCGCCCGCTGGTAGGCTCCCATGGTGGCTTGGTAGTTTGCTATCTTAAATGACAGGGCTGCAGTAGAATAAAGTTTTCTGGCCATGGTGTCAAGCTTCCTACCCTCCTTTGAAGGTGGGATAGGCACTTGGGAAGACTTGGACTGGAGCTGGGAAGCCGACACGACCACAGAGTTAGGCACAGGATGCTTAATTAAGAAGGGAGACCTTCATCATACACTCTGTAGAAACCTTCAAGCTTCCTAGGTCTGGAGGAGGAAGGGATTTTCTTGAAGGAGTCCTTGGCCATGTCCAAAACAGAGGGGAGCACTCCCAGATGGACAGGGGAAGTCATATCAGATGAAATCTGATCAAATAGATGATCAGAATACTGAGGTGTCGGATGATGGGTTGGAATATTCAGCGTCGACACCAAGCGTTTGATAAACTCCAAATAGTGCAGTCTGGAGAAGACTGCCTAGATGGGGATTTTTCTCGGCGAGATTTTTTTGAAACCGACGGCTCGGTAGAAGCCGATTTTTTGGACTTAGCTTTTGCCACTGATACCATGAAAAATCAGGCTCCAAAACATTTATTCTAGCTAGATAAATTATAGGAACTGGAATACATTAAGAATGTAAATTAACTTGAAGTACATGACTCCAGGAAGTGGCAGAACACCTGGATGAGGGGATTATCCCCAAGGTAAACTGTGCCTGAGGGACAGGAGATTGTCTCATTGTCTAGAGTTCCACATTCCCTGTCTCTGCCCTGTCTCTGCCAGACTGGGCCCCGTTGAACAATGGGACACCAATCTATGGAACATTGACTCAAGGATTTGGACCATCAAGAGCTTGATGGCACAGGAGATTGGATGCAACTGTGAACAATGACCCACCAATGCAGATTGAGGGAAACCTTGAACTGGTTTGTATGTATAAAAACTGGTGTTAAACAAATGTTCAGGGCTCACTCACACCATCCAGGGTGAGACCATTGACTGCTGCTTTTGGCTTGGCTTTAATAAATCAGATTTGAACAGTTCAGTGTTTGCGCTTCCTTACTTTATTTGAATTTAATTATTGGACACTGGTTCCGAGCCAAGCATGGACTCAAAATAATCTGTAAAAACTGGTAACACCGGTTTAGACGAAGACTTCTCTGGGGCTTCAGCAGCAGGCTGAGACGCTGCTTCAGAGGCCATCTGGGGCTGAAGGGACTTCTCCAACAGGTAGGTGTTAAGTCTATGTCTTCTATTTTCCAGGGCCTGTGAGTTCAGGCTCTGGCAGTGCAAACAGGCCACGGGGGAGTGAGTATCCCCCAAGCAGTAGAGACAACAGGAATGTCCGTTGGTGAGGGGGATTTCCCCCTCGCACCGAACACACTTTTTAAAGGGGGCCCTCTGGGCCATAAACAATCCAAGAAAACCGAAGAAAAGGTCGAGACTAATGGAGAACCGCTTTCCGATCCTTCCAACGCGGCGGTTAGAGGGAACTGAGGTTCTGGGCAGGAACGCTTGGGAGCAAGCATGCTGGGGCGGAGACTAATGGATGTGATTCTTTGCTTAGAACTCTTTCCGGTGCCATCGTGTGTCGCGCTGGAGAACCCAGTTGTGTAGATTCACGGAAGACACCCTCTTTCCCTGGTTGGTGTCAATCTCTCTTTGCTACGGCAACAAGGACCAATTCCAAGAACAGCAACTAGGATGCTTTTGGGTTGCAGTATGGTAGGAACTCACACTAGCCAGTTTGGGGTCCTTAATGCCAAACTGAGCAACCTGTGGCCCTCCAGATACACTGAGCTCCAGACTGCATCCACGCCGCCAGCTTTGCTAAAGTGGACTCAGGGTGAGAATAGCCAACTGGTTCAGAATCATGCTGCGTGGCTGGTGAGTGGCACGGCCACCAAGGAACATATCACGCCGATTCTGTATAAGCTTCATTGGTTGCCAGTTGCTGCCCAAGTCCAATTCAAAGTGCTTGTTTTGACATATAAAGCCCTAAACGGCTTAGGACCTAGATACCTGAAGGACTGCCTCCTTCCATATGAACCTACCCGGCAATTAAGATCCAACCACAGGGACCTCCTGAAAAGAGCCATCCCTCAAGGAGGTGAAAGGGATGTCTTGTAGGAACAGGGCCTTTTCGGCAGCTGCCCCCAGATTGTGGAATGCCCTTCCAAGCGAGACCCGCCTGGCACCAACATTGATGTCCTTCCGGACCTGGATGCCTTCAAAAAGGGATTGGACAGATTCCTGGAGGAAAAGTCCATCACAGGTTACAAACCATGGTGGAGATGTGTAATCTCCAGGCTTAAAATCAGGGCACTTCAAGGGCCAGATGCAGGAGAGTGGTATCAGGAGACAGAGATCTAGTCTCGTGAGCTCCTCGACGCATCTGGTGGGGCCACTGTGAGATACAGGAAGCTGGACTAGATGGGCCTTTGGCCTGATCCAGCAGGGCTCTTCTTATGAGCTCCACGTTAAGTGGAAGAAATGCAGCGTTATCCATGGGAATGTTGGAGTTTAATCTCTAACTAGAGATATTAGCAAAATAAAAGAAGTTTTCTGAGTGTTTGCAGTCACACAAATCACCCCGGCAGAACAGAAACGGATGAATGGCAGTCGGCCCAAAGTATATCGCGACATCTGTCAGCAACAAAAGACACTCACTCACAGCACACACTTGCTCGGCTTAATAAGGAGAACTAAAACAAGCTTATGTAGCAAAAATATAACATAGGTTTAGTATAAAAATATATACAAAAGGGAAAACAACAATAGAATACAAAACATACTTAGCATCTCTCTTGGAGAAAGAGGGAAGGCAACATCAGCATTCTGGCAGGAAAGGCGGCGCTAAGCAACATACTACGTGATGATGATGCTTTCAGTGTGGGCTATACAGAAGGGAAGGACCTTCTCTAATACCTGAGATGACAGACTCACAGCAATCAACCCCAGAGGGGATTTGGGGTGAGCTTAACACACACACACACACACACACACACACACACACACACACACACACACACACACACACACACACACACACACACACACACACACACACACACACACACACACACACACACACACAAGGCAAGAGACACTATTGTTGAGGAAGAAACAAAGTTTATTGATGTTAAGAATAAAAGTTTTGATACGTCGACAAGAGACACTATTGTTGAGGAAGAAACAAAGTTTATTGATGTTAAGAATAAAAGTTTTGATACGTCGACGTCCCCCAAGATTCCCACATTTTTGTCCAGGATGGAGCAGGAAGGGGGGATGGGAAGAGCAGCCCCTCACACTGACCGCATCCTCAGGCTGTAGGGGCTGAAACTCATCCGTAAATACGGGGCAGACAAGTGAGCCAGTTTTAATTATAGGCTCCAGATCAATACCAGCATCCAGGTCAGGCTAGATCTGTAAATGAATTCTGAGCAAATAATTTTCCACAATGCAGGCATGTGTATGGTTTCTCTATTCAGCAGACTCTTGTATGACTACCAAGGTGTGGTTTCTCAGCAAAATATTTCCAACACACCTAGGATTTCTATGGTTTCCCTGTTGTGTGAAATCTGTTATGACTCACTAGAGTAAAATTATAAGCATTTGTATCATTTCTCTCCTGTGTGGACTCTCTTATGTCTCATAAGATCTGCATTATGAGGAAAACATTTTCCACACTCCTGGCATCTGTATGGTTTCTCTCCTGTGTGGACCCTCTTATGTCTCGTGAGATTTGAATTACAAGAAAAACATCTTCCACATTCTGGGCATGTGTACGGTTTCTCTCCTGTGTGGATCCTCTTGTGCTTCACAAGGCTTGAATTCTCAGCAAAACCTTTCCCACAGTCCTGACATTTGTATGGTTTTTCTCCTGTGTGGACTCTCTTATGATTGACAAGCTGTGAACTATGAGCAAAACATTTCCCGCACTCCTGGCATTGGTGCGGTTTCTCTCCTGTGTGTATTCTCTTATGCCTCACTAGCTGTGAATTCCTAGAAAAACATTTTCCACACTCTTGGCATTTGTATGGTTTTTCTACTGTGTGGATTCTCTTATGCCTCACAATATGTGAATTCTCAGCAAAACATTTCCCACACTCCTGGCATTTGTAAGCTTTCTCTCCTGCGTGGACTTTTTTATGATTCACCAGTGATGAATGACGAGTAAAACATTTCCCACACTGCTGGCATTTGTACGCTTTCTCTGCTGTGTGGACTCTTTTATGCCTCACTAGGTGTTGATTTCTCAGTTAAACCTTTCCCACACTCTGGGCATTTGTACTGTTTTTTGCCTGCGTGGTATCTTTCATGATTCACAAAATGTTGCTTATGTCCATTTTTATCTGAGGAAGAATGACAAATACATAAAAGATAAAACTGAAGTGTGAGATAGATAGATGGAAGGAAAACATAAAGACTTATTAAGAGGATATGGATGCTTGAAAACTCCTATTTTGACCCCTCCCTTCCCAACTCTTTAAATCTACTGGCATTTTTCTGGAAGTTGAATCATGGCAACTGGAATTCTTTTTCTTGAGAGATAGAAACATTTCGCAGCTCATCCAAACAGCTTTCTCAGTCAAACTGATGAAGCTGTTTGGATAAGCAGCAAAATATCAGCGAGCCCACAAGCCACACGGTGCTGTTGTTGAATGCCAGATCGGTACAAAACAAGACCGCCCTCATCCATGATGTCATTCTGGATGAGGGTGCTGACTTGGCATGTATTACCGAGACCTGGGTGGGAGAGGAGGGTGGTGTTCCCCTCTCCCAGCTATGCCCGCCTGGGTACTCGGTCCAGCACCAGTGTTGCTTGAAGGGTCGGGGAGGGGGAGTTGCTATAGTCTATAGGAGTTCTATCTCCTTGACCAGACTTCCTATCTCCTTGGGAGGAGGCCTGGAGGGCCTGTACTGTGTGTTGGGATCACGAGACAGATTGGGGATTCTGTTGTGTACCACCCACCCTGCTACATACCAACAGTCTCCCTGCCTGAGCTGGCGGAGGTTGTCTCGGACCTGGTGCTGCGGACCCCCAGACTGTTGGTACTAGGGGACCTCAACATCCATGCTGAGGCAGCCTTGAATGGGGCTGCTCAGGACTTCATGGCCACCATGACAACCATGGGGCTGTCTCAATATGTCAACGGCCCAACGCATGAGAAGGGCCATAATCTAGACCTGGTCTTCTCAACGGGATTGGAGGATGGTGGTCTGGATGTTGAGGGGTTGGTTCTGACTCCATTGTCATGGTCAGACCACTTTCTGGTCAAGTTTAGGCTATTGGCTACTCCGACCCTCTGCAGGGGTGGGGGATCTATTCAGATGATCCGCCCTCGGAGACTAATGGTTCCAGATGGTTTCCTGAAAGCTCTGGGGGATTATCCGTCAGATATGGTGGGCACTCCTGTCGAAGCTCAGGTCACCCTGTGGAATAGGGAAATGTCCCGGGCGGTTGACACGATCGCACCTAAGCGCCCTCTCCCCTTACGCAGAGCCCAGACAGCTCCTTGGTATACATCTGAGCTGCGGGCAATGAAGCAGGAGGGGAGACGGCTGGAGCGCAAGTGGAGAAAATATCACTGTGAGTCCGACCGAACACAGCTTAGAGCCCATTATCGGGCCTATTCCGTGGTGATACGGTTTGCGAAAAGGCAATATTTCTCAAACCGTATTGCTTCTTCAGAGTGCCGTCCAGCAGAGCTGTTTCGGGTGGTCCAAGACCTTCTTCAACCGAGAAATACGATGGAGGTTCTGGACCACTCAGCAGCCCGTTGTGACGAGTTTGCTGTCCATTTTGAGGGGGGAAATCACTCAGATTCACAGGGAATTGGACTCCACTACTGGTGCAGAATCAAGGGATGTGTCCAGTGTGCCGTGCTTAGGTCCAGTATTATTGGATGAGTTTCAATTATTGAGACCCGAGGATGTTGACAGGGTGCTTGGCTCTGTCCGTGCTACCACTACCCCACTCGACCCTTGCCCTTCTTGGCTAATTGAAAGATCTGCCAGGGGAGTTCGCACCTGGGTCCAGGAGGTTGTTAATGCCTCCTTGAGAGAGGGAATGGTCCCCACCATCTTGAAAGAGGTGGTGATTAGACCACTCCTTAAAAAACCTAACCTGGACCCAGGACTGGTGGTTAACTACTGACCAGTAGCGAACCTCCCTTATTTGGGCAAGGTGTTGGAGCGGGTGGTGGCCAGGCAACTCCAGGCGCTGCTGGATGAAACGGATTTTCTGGATCCATTTCAATCTGGTTTCAGGCCGGGTTTTGGTACAGAGACTGCCTTGGTCGCCCTGTATGATGACCTCTGCCGGGAGAGAGACAGGGGGAGTGCAACCCTGTTCATACTCCTGGACCTCTCAGCGGCTTTCGACACCATTGACCATGGTGTCCTTCTGGATAGGCTGGCCAGGTTGGGAGTTGGAGGCACCGCTTTGCGGTGGTTCCGATCCTTCCTGGCTGACCGTGTCCAGAAGGTGGTGCTGGGGGACAGTTGCTCTGCCCCGTGGCATTTATGTCATGGGGTTCCTCAGGACTCTATACTGTCTCCCATGCTGTTCAACATTTACATGGAACCACTGGGAGAGTGGTTTGGGCTGAGGAGACAAGATGGAAGTGCTGTTAATGGGTGCTTCGCCGGATAGGTTAAAGGGCCATATTCCTGTCCTGGATGGGGTTGCACTCCCCCTAAGGGACAGGGTCCGCAGCTTGGGGGTACTCCTGGACCCCGGTCTAACTCTGGAAGCCCAGGTGGACTCGGTGGCCAGGGGTGCCTTTCTTCAGCTGTGAAAAATATACCAGCTCCGCCCCTACCTAGACGAGCAGAGCCTGATGACAGTTACGCATGCACCGGTAACATCCCGTATTGATTACTGCAATGCGCTTTACGTGGGACTGCCTTTGAAGACGGTTCGGCTATTGCAACTGGTTCAGAATCGTGTGGCGCGGCTAGTAAGCAGTGGGGCTGCTAGGGATCACATCACACCAATTCTACGTAGCCTACATTGGTTACCAGTTGCTGCCCGAACCCAATTCAAAGTGCTTGTTTTGACATATAAAGCCCTAAATGGCTTAGGACCTAGATACCTGAAGGACCGCCTCCTTCCATATGAACCTACCCGGCAATTAAGATCGAGCCAGGGGGCCCTCTTGAAAGAGCCATCCCTCAAGGAGGTAAGAGGGATGGCTTGCAGACACAGGGCCTTCTCGGCAGCTGCTCCCAAGCTATGGAAGGCCCTCCCAAGTGAGATCCGCCTGGCGCCAACACTGATGACATTTCGGCGCCAGGTAAAAACCTTCCTGTTCCAGAAGTTTTTTAACTGATACAATTTAGACTGTGGGTCTTCTGATGGCAATTTTAGTGTGAGGATTTTAGTATAAGGTTTTTATTATTGTTTTACTTATGTTTTGTTGTTTGATGTTTTTACTGTTTTAATTCTTTGATTGGAAGCCGCCCAGAGACCTTTGGGTAGTGGGCGGCATATAAGTTGTAAAAATAAAATAAAATAAAATAAAATAAAATAAATAAAACACTTCTATGTCTCAAGAAAAAAGAAGCCCAGTTGCCATGACTCAACTTCCAGATAAACTCACCTGGATGACTGAGAATCTTCACAGGCCTACTGACATTTATGAGCATTCGCATGTGCCCTTATATGTTTTTGAATGGTCTCAAACAGGCTGTTTTTCTGGTCTTTCTAGTTTTGTTATAATTCCCAGACAATTAAAATGGGGAAGACTTAAAGCAATAAAGCCCTCACAGTTCATCTTATAATATTTTACCACATCCTTTTGAGCTCCTCTAAAAGGGGTCAGGCTGGTCTTCTGCTTTGGCCTGTACCACTTAAGTACATAAAGGGACAACAAAATGTAAATCAGAAAGTATGATTAAATCAGCTCTCATATTAAATCAGAGTACAGTAATACCTTGGATAACGAATGCCCCTGATAATGTTTTTTTTTCCAGAAAACGAATAGCAATTTCCAGGTATAGGGCTGCCTCTCATAATGAATTTTCCCTATGGGCTGCCTCGGATAACAAGTTTTCCCTATGGGCTGCCTCGGATAACAAATTTCCAGCATGCATTGGTAAAAAAGAGTTCTCCTGGGCTGCACCACATCTGTACCTTTAAAGTGCACTTTATAAAGAGTTTTGAGCAAAAAAACCAGGTGTCTGTGTCATTTTCCTAGGCTCTGGAACCGCTTAATTGGTTTCCCATTCATTCCTAAGGGAAACTGTGTTTCGGATAACAATTTTTTCCAGATAAATTGCCACGGAGAGCGAATTAAATTCGTTATCCGAGGTACCACTGTATGTTCAAAGGGGTTTTTTTTTCAAATAATACGGTTAAAAGAATCACATAAAGGAATACAGAAATAAAACACATCCCTCAAAGCCTCTGGTTTTGGTAGCCACCTTACTCATTCTACCCTTAGCAGGTATTTGAACTAATGAAAATGGCCACAATGAAGCTGCCAGGCCCAATTCTCATCAAAAGCTCTCCTTCTTGTGAACTTTAAGCTCCTCAGAGGGTGAGGAATTTTATTTATTTATTTTATTTATTTTATATAGCTTGTATGCCGCCCACTACCCAAAGGTCTCTGGGCGGCTCAGAATCAAAGTAGACAATTCAAATAATTAAAACATCAAATTGCAATAAAATTACAACAATAAAACATTTAAATACAATAAATACAATGTATTAAAATACTATACTAAAATCACCATCAGGACCCACAATAATCAGTTTAAAAACTTCTGGAACAGCATTGTTTTTACCTGGCGCCAGAATGACATCAATGTTGGTGCCAGGCGGGTCTCGCTTGGGAGGGCATTCCACAATCTGGGGGCAGCTGCCAAAAAGGCCCTGTTCCTACAAGCCATCCCTTTCACCTCCTTGAGGGATGGCTCTTTCAGGAGGGCCCTGTGGCTGGATCTTAATTGCCGGATAGGTTCATATGGAAGGAGGCGGTCCTTCAGGTATCTAGGTCCTAAGCCATTTAGGGCTTTATATGTCAAAACAAGCACTTTGAATTGGACTTGGGCAGCAACTAGAAACCAATGAAGGTTATACAGAATCGGCGTGATGTGTTCCTTGGCGGCCGTGCCACGCACCAGCCACGCAGCACGATTCTGCACCAGTTGGCTATTCTCACCCTGAGTCCACGTTAGCAAAGCTGGCGGCGTGGATGCAGTCTGGAGCTCAGTGTATCTGGAGGGCCACAGGTTGCTCAGTTTGGCATTAAGGACCCCAAACTGGCTAGTGTGAGTTCCTACCATACTGCAACCCAAAAGCATCCTAGTTGTTGTTCTTGGAATTGGTCCTTGTTGCCGTAGCAAAGAGAGATTGACACCAACCAGGGAAAGAGGGTGTCTTACCGAGAGAGGAAAACGTTCGTCTGTTCTCCTCCGTGACTTCCTGCTGCAGGGTCCTCTGGTCAGGATCCAGCAGGGACCACTCCTCCTGGGTAAAGGACACAATCACCTCCTCAAAGGTCACTGGACGCTAACATGGGAAGTGAAAGAAGGCCTTATGCATGGATTTCATACAGAAAGCTTCCTAAATGCAAAATACCATGAAAGAGAAGTGAAGGACTTAGGTTTAAACTCTCATAAACGGCCTTTCTACTAATTACCTCGGCGGTGAGCTCCCTCCAGGAGAGAGATCTAAATTGCAGTGACTTGGAGGTCAAGAGCGGGAGAGAAAAAACTCCTGGTGGCCTGTTTGCCTGCCTTGGGTGCTTCCTGGGGTTGAAGAGCCTCGTGGCGCAGTGGTTAAATGTCTGTCCTGCAGGTAAATCTGTGCTCACAACCTGGGGTTCAAACCCAGGTAGCAGGCTCAAGGTTGACTCAGCCTTCCATCCTTCCGAGGTCGGTAAAATGAGTACCCAGGTTGCTGGGAGGGGGCAATGTGTAGCCTGCATAATTAAACTGTAAGCCGCCCAGAGACTACTTGAAGTGGTATGGGCCGGGTATATAAGCAGAATACTTTATCTGGGAGCCTCTGTGTGAATCTGGATGCTAGACCTTAACCAGCTTTGGCTCTGATCCAGCCTGGCTCCTCTTACACATTTATGTCTCCCTCCAAAACAGAGACAGAATACTATGTTCAGAATGAAAAAATAGGGAGTGGAAAGGAATTCCTAAACACATCTTGTCCATTTCTGCAAAACAAAAGAGAAGCAACATTCTTCCCCACATGGAGACAGCCATGTACAGTGGTACCTTGTATAAAGGAATTAATTCATTTCAAATGAAATTATGTTAAGCAATTTTTCCTTTATACAAATTCCCATAGGAATGCATTGAAAATGGAGTGATCCCATTTTTATGTTGTACGGATTCTCCCCATAGGCGATTATGTTAAGCTAATTTCCCCTATCTCAGGAACTTTTTATGTGGTACAAATTTTATGTTATACAAGCTGTTTGTTATACAAGGGTCCACTGTACAGTTATCTCTGTACAATTATTGACAAGTTCAAATATCTCATTTTTTTAAAAAAAAAAAAGCATGTTCAGCCTCAATTAGAAGTCCAGTGGCTGAATAGTCCAGGCTTCAAATCCCTGTGGTGTCCTTGAACACCTTTCTCCATACCTGGCCTGGTTCCACTGCATCACAAGGAAGAGATGAAGGGGGACTTGTTGCTGGCATCCTTCTGGGCCCTGCGGGAGAGTCCAAGGGGAGGGGAAGGCAGATGCATAGAAGGCACTCTCTTAGAAGGAGATCATAACCTTAAGCATTGAAAGCTAAAAACAAAACACTTGATTCACACCCAAGTGAAAGGCTTTGGCACCCAAACAATAAATGGTGCCCTTTCAGGAAAGTCTGGGCTGATGACATCCTACAAGGGCTAGAATATTGAGATATAGTACTGATTTATTATTTCTATACCACAATCGATTTTCCCCATGGGAACTCTGGGCAGTTTACATAGAACATAGAAAATCGCATATAAATAAACCAAAAAATATATACTGAATAAGAATTGTGGGAATTCCATTCCCCCATAGCTCTGAACCCTAAACGTGGCCAGCACACCCCAGGAAACTGAAGGCCTGCGGATGGCCTGGATTCCCAGAAATTCCCAGAGCCGAGCAGAGGCCCAGTGTGCGGTTAGGCTAATGCTGATCTAAGCATAGGTCAGGAGGCCAGAAAACAGGATGGCAACAGGCCAGAGAAAAACAGGGTATCAGGATACATCTGCTCAGGCCCAGGAAAGCCCTTCCTGTCCTCATCAAAAACAAGCAAATATGGTCCTCCAGATAGATGTGCATTTCCCTCCCACTGATGGAATGAATTTCCTCTGCCATTGTCTGCCATTGTCTACTTGTTCTGGTGTTATCAATAAAGATCGGTGGTCTCTCAGGCAGCGTTATCATCATGCACGCACACACACACATGCACGCAGCCGAGAGACACAGAGACAAACACTGCCTGAGGACCAGAGATGATTGCACCCCAAAACTCTGTGTCCGCTTAAATCCATAACGCTACAGAGAATAAATATTTTTATTGAATCAAATGATAATGTTGCAAGAGCCCTCAAGGGCCACACTGTCAACCCGCCAAATGAATAACTATTTTTTTCAGGTAAAGAAATTTCTCCAACAGTTAACAAGTACTAACCATTCTGCTACTGCACATCGCAAACTCTTGAATACGGTACTGCACCAATGCCAGAAGTTTTTTTTAAAAAAAATAGGAATCAATTCCTCTGCATGCACAATATTTTATTGATTTCTGAGTATTCAAAGGAGCCTGGAGACCACCTATGGATAAGCATATAGCAGATCCAAAACATTCTTCCCACAGTTTTTAAGAAATAGAAACAAATGAAGAAAGTTTTCATCTACTTTGCTTAAGAACATAATAACAGCCTTGCTGGAACAGGCCACAGCCCATCTAGTCTAGCATTCTGTTTCACACAGCGGCTCGCCATTTGGTTCAGGGTATTCCCAAGCAGATGTCTTCTCCTATAGAGATATCCTGCCTAACTCTCCCACCTAGAGGTTGTCCTTAGGCATCCATAATGAGAGCCATTGATACCCTTGTTCTCCATGAATTTGTTTAATCCTTTCTTAAAGCTGTCAAGGCTCGCAGCTGTCACCACTTCTTGTGGCAGGGAGTTCCACAGACCAGTGATCCTCTGGGTGAAAAAGTACTTTCCCTTATTTGTTTGAGATCTAGCACCCAAGGAGTGCCCCCCTAGTTCTAGGGTTATGTGATAGGGAAAACAGCTTTTTCTTATTTACTTTGTCCATACTATTTATTTATTTATTTATTTATTTAGCTTGTATGCCGCCCACTACCCAAAGGTCTCTGTGTATGATTTTATAAACTTCAATCAGGTCACCTCTTAGGCGCCGTCATTCAAGAGTGAAGAGGCCCAGCCGTTGCAGCCTCAGATGGTAAGGAAGGTGTTCCAGTCCCCTGATCATTCTGGTTGCCCTTCTCTGCACTTTTCCCATTTCCATAAAAATGACACTTGCTGACTTATTTTCTATACCCTTCCTAATGATCCCTAGCACTGACTTTGCTTTTTCCACTGCTGCTGCACACTGGGTTGACACCTTCATTGAGCTGTCCACCAGGACACCAAGGTCCCTTTCCTGGTTTGTTGCAGTGAGTTCAGACCTCAACAGTTTATAAACATAATTGGGATTTTTTTTTTTGCCCCAACATGCATCACTCTGAATTTGCTCTGGTTGAAGTATAGAAATAAAAAATAATAATATATCCATCCAAAAAGAAATAAGTGGGAGGGGTATGCAGACCCTCCTTTCCTTCCACACAGGGAAAAAAACCCAATCATCCTAACACTGACACCTACCTATCACATTGACATCTTCTTGATTGCTTTGCTTGATCTCTTGCCACCCGGGACTCCGTCTGACACTGAAAGGAGATTTCTCCCTTGCTTGGAAATCAGAGTGGATGTCAGCAGATCTATTTGTCATCTGAGAATCCATGACAGGGGACGGGAAGAGAGAAAAGATGGAAACCAAGGTCTTAGTGGTTGAGGTTGGGACCCAGGAGAAGCAAACTTGCACTCTCCTCAGCAAACAACCACATGGGAAGGCCGTGTTTTGCTTTCAAGGGGCCACGTGTGGGAAGGGGCAGCCAATCCCAGCAGAACAGCCACCCCCGAGACAGGCGGAGGGGCAGCAGAGGCTGTGGGGTGGCCCCTGCCAATCTCTGAGTCTCTTTAGGGATTGTCCTCACCTCTTGTTCTTCCCGCTCTTGGTCTTCTGCCTGACTCAGAATCAGGAGACCTTCTGCCAGGGCCACCGCCTGGGACGTGGTCTCGGCCCCACATTCCCTCACCCAGCTCGACATCTCCAGGGGGAGGATGGTCAGGAACTGCTCCAGGGTCACCAGGTCCAGGATCTCAGCCTTGGTGTGTTGCTCGGGCTTCAGCCACTCATGGCCAAGTTGGTGGAGTCGTGTGCAAGCCTGTCGAGGGCCCTCAGCCTCCTTGTAGGAGAAGTTCCTGAAGTGTTGGCACTGCACGTCTGGACTGGCCATCTCCTCCCCTAGGACCTCCTGCACTGCTCTTGCCTTCCATATCCCAAGGCTTCCTCTCTTGACAACATCAGGGCCTTTTCTTGATCTGGGGACAGCAGTGTATCGGCCTGTCATTATATTCCGCACCCAAGAATGCCTCCAATGATTCCTGGAGCTGCTCTCCTCCTGATGTGCAAGGACTGTCCCAACAGACCAAATGATGGGAGGTCCGCGAAGCCAAGACACACTCTTCTTAGGATGGTCAAGACAAAAACAAATGCAGCACAACAGGCACAGAAACAAACCTAACCTCCACAGGAGATGTGGGAGAATGGCGAAGCTCAGAGGAGAGGCACCAGGAGCATCACCAGTGATATCCTAGACCCCTTTTCTTGACTTTTTCTGTGGTCCATTAAAAGGATCGCCTGCTTCTACAGTGATATTCCCTTTCTTCCTTAACCCTTCTCTATCCCTTCCATGTGTGTATGTTGGAAGCTTGGAAGGCACATCAAAAGTAAAGAAAGTGAATCCATGAAATTAAAAGTGGATCCTCGTGGTTTCATCTGAATATTTTTCTATGGGATCTTCCTCAAACCACTTTTAAAGTGTAGGTCCCTTGGTTCCCACAAACAACACCACGGAATTCTGGGAGTTGTGTTCCAAAACATCTGGAGTGCCGAAGGTTTGCCACCACTGAGCTAGATGACCAGTATACAAACCAAATCAGATGAAATAGAACAATCAAACCCTGGGGAAGGATGGAGGGAACCAAGTTCCTTAATGGCGGCTCAAAGAAGGGTGGGGGTAGAAGGACAGCTCTGCAGGCTGGACGAGAGCATGGCCATAGAGGGGCTCAACAGGGAGGGCTGTGGAGGGGGGGGGGAGGCACCAGGGCTAGCCCTTCCCACCCTCTCGAGGGCCAGTTCACTCCGTCAACAGGAAACCAGACCCAAACCCTGCTCAATAAAGCAAAGACTTCTGCTGATATAGCGCCCCAGAGTGCTTCATTCAAGCACTCTCTTGGGGGGGGGGGTTGAGAATTTACTTTATGCAGGTTTTGCTGAGCCACAAACATTTCCACGCATTTGAAAAAAAGTGCTGCAAAAGGGGTGAGAAGGAGATGGGGAGCCCTCCGTTTCCCCCCTCCCTGTCTCCTCCTCCTCCTTTCTCACAGAGGGGGACCCTTTTTCCACCCCACCGAGCCCACGTGCGTGCATGGAAAAATTAAAATATAAGCGCAGACTCGCCCAATCGCCTCTCCGAGCGCATCAATGAGGAGCCTCGCTCTCCCTCCCCCTGGTGGGCCATTGAATCAGGCAGGAAAGATGAATCCTCCTTGTTTAAAAAGGCCAATTCTTGAAGCAGGCTTCTCTGCCAGATACCTGGAGTGCGGGATATCTTTTGCTTGTTTATTCGGGAGTGGCAGGAGGTGGAGATGTAGGGCATAAGGGCCTGTCGTGCCTGTGCGTGGGAAGATTCCTCTCATTTTGCAGGTGGGGAGACGTGTGGAGGTTCAGACAGGGATTCTCTCTTCACAGGGGGAAGAGGAACAGCCATTTGCACACTAGACAGGATGTCCTCCTTCCAGTTTCCAAGGATTACAGCCTGAGGGCCAACATTGCAAGGCAGCAACTTTCCCCTCCCCCCCTTAAAGATCATTGCATTCCTCTGAGTTTTAAAAGTTTTTCACCCCCTTTGCCATGACCAGCAAGCAGCATTGGTTTTGGACCCTGGATTCCCCTTAAGGCAGTGGTTCTCAGCCTTCTTAGGGCGTTTATACACGACCCTTAAACTCCGCCGCAAATGGCTGCAAGGTTCGGACCTTAAAAATGTTTACCCACCAGCTCCGGACTTTGCAGACAATTAAGTGTGACCCCGCCCACTTTAGCACGACCAAACAGCAGTTTTCTTGTACCTGCTTGAGGTGGGTGAAAATCCCCAGGTCCGGTCAGTGCGGGGCTCTCCTGGCTTCTGTTTGTGTTTTTTTTTTGCCTCCCACCCCTTTAAGAGAAGAGGTGGGAGGAAAAAAAGCAAGCAGAAGAGAAAGGAAAGAGAAATGGAGCTCCTGGAAGCTCCTCCAGGTGAGCTGCATTTTTTCCTCTCTTTCTCTGGTGGGGAGGAAGGAAGAGCAAGGAACCCCTAAGATCTTTGGTCCGAATTTAAGGGGCCAGCGGATCTTAGGGGTCGTGTGAAAAGGCCCTTAATGCTGCGTCCCTTTAATACAGTTCCTCATGTTGTGTTGACCCCCTTGCCCTGCTTGGAAGAGGCCACAAGCCCCCTTTGGTAGGCCACTGCAGCAGGTGCCACAGAGAACTTCGCTCTACAGGCACCCCCTCAGCCAATCGCAGCCTCCAGTGCCATTGACTGACATCCCCTCCAACCTATCAAGCTGTAACTCACTCTTCCTTCCCCCTCTTCCCGCAAACCCAAGCCCTTTGTGCCTTTTTCTTCACTGGCTCATGGCGACCCCCCTGTGAAATGGCCGTTCGACCCCCCCCCCAAAGAGGTCCCGACCCCTCCAGGTTGGGAACCACTTCCATAAGGCTTTATCAAAGGAAAGCAAAGGAAAGTGTTCTGCTTATATACCACCCCCATACCACTACAAGTAGTCTCTTGGCGGTTTACAATTTTTTAATTACAGTGTGCAGGCTACACATTGCCCCCCCCCCAGCAAGCTGGGTACTCATTTTACCGACCTCGGAAGGATGGAAGGCTGAGTGTGTAAGGAATTTAAATTTATGAGGGTCCCGTGCCAGCGTGCCTGCGCTTCATGGGCTGCAAAAGACCAAGTCTGAGTCTCAGGAGACGAGAAAAGAATTTATTGATTGATCAATCAGGGCACTTCCACACTTTTTGGTGGTGAGAAGTCCACCCAGAAAACGAAAGGAGATATTTTTATAAGGTTTTTCCAGCACTTTTTCCCCCTCCGCCCATCCGAATTTACGTCATATACATTTGTTACATGCATCAAACACTAATTGACATCTTTGGTCATTTATTTTGTATTCCTGACACTTGCCTAAAAGTTCTAACTGGTACGTTTGATCTCCTCCCCTCACAGGCAGGGAGGGTAGGATCATCCTTATGTCCTTAGACATTTGACAGTTATAAACCCCAGACGCTGAGATAAGGCCTCCCTGGTACGCCTTGGACACACGTTAATTGCTAGTGTGTGATCCTCAAAGCTTAGGAACTTAATTGGATCCTTGAATTCATAATTGCCTTAGCTGACTTAGCGGAAGTTCCTTTCTCTATTCTAGCCGGAAAGGCTTGACCAAAGATTCTAAGTTTACAAGAATACAACTGTAGATACATGTGAATGTGATACATATATGTGTATATATATATATATATACGTGGAGTGCTTAAGTGAATATAACTACATTATTCGTGTCACTAGTGTGGCTATATATATATATGTATTGCTTAGAATACATTGTTGTTGAATACATGAGGGCTTGTCCATACCTGTGGTTAGTGAAGCAGCCATATATATTTATAAATATATAATTAGTCAAATGTCCTCCCTTACACTCGGCCCTGAACGGATTTCTGGAAATTTATGCCAGTAAATTTCCCAGAAAACGTCATGGACTTGTAAGGGACGAACAAAACAGATCAAAGGTATATGTACATAAGTGTGAACATTGCGTGAGCCCCCCCCTATGTCATTCCTGGGGTGAGATGGTCTTCATGGCTCATGGAAGGACTTTCTATTTTCCTGACAAAAATTTAGGCAGGGCAGTCAGAAAACATTCTCAGTCCTTTTTCCCCAAAGGGCTTATAGGCACAGTTCAAGAAAATGAATTATCATAAAATGATTTGTGGCGTCTCAAGTCAGGGGGACGCATCAAATAGGTGAAGGCCAAGGAATACCCCTTAATTCACTAGGGCACTTTCTAGAGTAAAATGTTAAGTTAACAGATGAAGTGTTGCCATGCTTGGGATGTAAGAAGACCCCCCCTGGTCGGACCCACAGACTGCAACGGATGGATATGTTCCATGGACCACAGCATTTAAGTTTCCCCTGTTGGAGAAATGCATCGTGGTCACAGCAGTATCAGGTAACCTCCCACAGACTTGTAATGGAGGGAAGCATTCTACTGACCACATCAATGCTACATTCTCGCTATGGAAGGGCACTTTGTGGCCACAACAGCTTCTTAAGTGAGCCTCCTGGGGCAAGTTATGGGGCCTTCAGATTCCCAACCTTTTAGGGGGCTGACACAACAACAAAAAAATCATGGGTACGTTAGAACAAAGGCTTGCAATCTCAGGCTTATACGCCATGCCTTGATTTGTGGCAACTTGAATCTCAGGCTTATATGCCATGCCTTGATTTGTGGCAACTTGGCTGAAAGGCCTAGAAGTTTCTTATGCAAATTCAGAAATACATGGGGAGAAATGCATGTTATAGTAGGCCTGCAACTTTCCTGTGCTCGGCCGAGTAAATGGGAGCCAGCATACTCCTTTGGCTGACATAGGGGCTTTATAAACAGCTAGCCCTGGAATATGATTGTTCATACCATCATTTTGCATAAAGAATACATATAAAGATCAATAACATAGGTAGCATCCTCCTTGAACGTGTGGTGTGCATAAAACCCAGAGTATAAGATATAATTCCCCTATACTTGCCTAAATGAAATGTAGACAGGGCTTGCATTTACCTTTGGCTGACGAAATGGTCTTAGAATGACTAAGCAGTCTGCTCTGAAATATGACTGTCCATATCGTTACTCTGTATGAGGATTCATGGGCTCTGGCACTTGGGGACCAACAATCCGGTCATAAACTCTTTTGACTGCATGTGATGCACAGTACCCAGATTATAGCAGGTTATACAGAGCTACTTATCAGTGTGTGCATTATACCTTAGACAACGGACAGTTACATTGATACTAAATAAAAGGCAATATACATATAAAGCACATGAGTAATAGTAAGAGTCCCATGATTAAACCAAGAATGAGTTACTGAAATCATGGCAGAGAAAGTAGTTCATCATTGTCAATTATAGTCTCTCAAATTGCATAGAAAGGCAGGTCACAGTGTCTCTTGGACCCATCGCTGGTGGGTAACAACCTTCTCAGTGTTAAAGCATGATTATTACACGAATTATGAAAAGCACATTCAGGGAGGCACTTTAGCAAAAAAAAAAAAAAAAACAATATCATACGTAGTGATCAACAATTAACATAAGCAGTGATCAACAATTAACATTCTGCAGGCTCCAAAGGCTAGCCTACCGTGCGCAGAAAAGCAGAAAAAACAAAAAGACGCTCACTGCTCACTTGTTGGAAATGCTGGGGGGACTGGTGTGTGCATGTGCCACAATCCAAGTTCCTTGCACACAGACAGTACACAGACATCGGCGAGAAAGTCTGAAGGCAGTGATGATTCCATCATATGTAAAACTCCGTCTAGTCTCTGTCCTGGGTGTAATATGTGGGCCAAAAGTCTGTTGGCCGCAGTCCAAAACCGGAATCAATGGCTGTGCGGCTTCGTGGCTGTAAATCTCCCCCTCCCCCCCACAAACAAAGAAAAGAAAAGAATAAAAGAAAGGAGGCGGATAGACAGGATGACAACCTGTCCACCCGGGATGCATGGGGGCAAGGCAACAAACGGCAGTGGGGGTCTTCAAAGCGCATAAAGCAAAGGCGCCCCCCAAGAACAGGCAGGATGACCGCAGGTCAGGCGCACTTCATCGACCTTCGTCCAGGGAGATGCAAGGCGACACCGGTCCGGGCTCTTCCCCTCTGGGTAGTAGGCTCAGGTCCACGCAGGTAGAAGGGGGTCCACACCGAAAGGACGTGCAGAGCGAAATCATCGCGGCGATGTCATCAGGGGTGTGGGATGGATAGCCTCATGGACCACAGGAGAAGTCCCACGGACAGTATTCACGAGAGACGCTGCCGGTCGTCCAAACCAAAGGACTCCAGGCTCCAGAAATGAGGAATGGCAGGGTGCTTTCCCAGTGCGAAAAGTCCTGCATCCCAGGCATATCTGGACAAAAATAAAGCACACACACACGAACGAAACAAACAGACACAGAACACAAACACACACGAAATGCCCCCGCAGCTGTCTTTGTGCTGCAAGGCAGGGTGGCACAGTCTATCTGACAGTCTTAAAAACAGGAAGGAGAGAAAAAAAAATGTTGCAAAAGGTAGAATAAGGCTTCCGTTTTTGTAGAACCAGTCTGTGAATGGGGGAAGCCAAAGTTTATGGTGAGGACGCATCTGTAGTCGGCAGTGTATGATGAGCGCTTGCAAGATGATCTCGCAGGATCTCACAAGCGAGGGGCTCAGGCGTTCCCAAACAGGCACCTGAGATAGATCTCAGCCCCAAAGTCAAATAGCTCTGCTACATGGGGACAATCAAAAATGGAACAGGCAAAAATGTCCCAGGGTCGCAAAGTGATCTCTGAGCATGAAGCAAAATGCGCCAGGGGAGATGGGCTTGGAATGTGGCGTGGTATAGTCTCGGAAAAAGTACGGCTGATACAGGATTGGGGAAAAATAGGAGCAGGCACCACATTCATATTACTACCAAGTCCCCAAGGGCACGGCGAATTCCCATTTGGAAATCGTGCAGAAAAATATGTAATCCGGCATCCGTGAGATGAACACCGTCCCTTCTGAATAAGTCAGGCGGAGGGAGTGTCAAAGCTGGATGAGTAATCACATAGCCAGAATGCCGACGTAAAAATGCAGCAACTTTTTGATTTAAATGTTTCCTAGCCCTTTCAATCTTGAGGGGGTTAGATGCCCCTCTCCATATGAGCCTAGGGAGCATGAAGGACCAAATGATTTTTGTATGTGGGTAAAGTTGCTTAAAAGTCCGCAAGTCAGCTATGATGCGGCGAGTCAGGGCCGAACCTCTCACCTTGGCCAGATCATTGCCTCCCAAATGGATGAGCAAAATATCAATTTCACATTCGCGAGCCATAAGGGTCGCGGTTTCAAGAACGAATCCCAGGACATTCCCTGATCCCTTTCCAAAGCACTTGAAGGGGGCGGCCAAGGCATAAATTCACGCCCCACGCCGACATCCGGGCAAATCTAGACGCCCAGAAAATAAAACTGTGCCCCAGAATTACAACACGGCGAGTCGTGCAATGAATTGGCCTTAAAATACGTAAAATATTACGCCCCCGTCCAGCAATCGGAGGTGCACGTCGGGGCTGTGTGGTGGGTCGGGCAGGGTGGCCCTCTTCTGGTTGCTGGTTAGGATTTATAGAAGCCATGGCCCATACTATACACACACACACACGCAGACAGAGAGAGAGAAAAAAAAGATGGTAAAAGAGAATTAGTGTCTCTCTGCAAGGCTGCAAAGGCGCCAATCTGTCCTAGTGCGTGCCGGGGGCTGGTGTGTGTGTGTGTGTGAGGCAAGACGAGCTCTTCTGGTTCGTCACTCAAGAAAAAATACATGCAAACACCCACGAGTACACAGCCTCACACATGTTGGCATCTGCCATGGGTTTAAAAATAGTGACGATGTCACCAGGTTCAAAAACAGCTAGTTCTCTATGCTGGCGCAAAAGGGTATAAAAAGGGTGAAGTTGTTGGCCTGTCAGCCTCACCTCAAAGTAAAAGTCAGGTGCTTGCAAAAGCCCCCATTCCCCCCACAAAACAATAGAGAGAAAAAGAGGGGGGGAAAAAAGGCAGGAAGCCCTCTCCTAGTGTCTCTGCTGGCTGGTTAGGAGTGACACATGCCATGGCACAAACTGCTTGACCACACATAGATAGAAAGAGAGGAAAAAGGCTGATAGTAGTTTAATAGCTATCTATTTCCAGCAGGTTTCCTACTTGGAAAGGAAAGGGTTAAAAAAAAACTCAGACGGAAATAAGGCTAGGTGAGCAGTATTCTGGGAATGAAGAGCTGAAGAGGAAACTCCACCCCTTTGGGAATCAATGGCGGCAGCCACGGGAGGTGAAGAAGGAAACAAAGCAAGGCATTTTTTTTTCCCCTTGGCTCTTCCAGGCTCAGAGAGGAAGAAAGGGCTCGCCGTTACAAGCAAAGATCTGAAATGGGATGCCTATGCAGAAACAGGCACATGTCCAGCGAGAATCTAAGGCTTTAGTCAGGCTGTATTATTAAGTCAAAAAGGAGAACGTCTGCTCGAGATTTTTTAGGAATATAGGATGTGAAAGAGGTGTAAAAAAAAAAATCAGGCTGGTTGCCAGCATGCTTGAAATTCCTGAGGGAAGAGGGATGGGGTCAACTTTGTGAAGGGGAAGGAGGGGGGTGAAGGCAGAAAAAGGAAGGCGGGGCAATGGACTTTTGAATTCTCCCCGCAGGCTGCATTACACAGCCTGAGGCAGGAAGGTGAGCCCCTTCAATTACCCTGTAATTAGGTGAAAAAGGGCACTAAACTAATTAAGGCAACCTATTATCCCTGTGGTTTGTGAAGTTATCTACTTAAGCCTAATTTGGGATGCATGGCTCTCGTACAAAGAAACAAGAGCCAGAGTGTGAGACCCCGCGTTATTGATACGCCTTAAAAAAAAAATGTCACAGGCGTTTCCAGCCAGAGTGTGAGAACAAGAAAAATGATTTTATTTTATGTTATTTTTTACCTTTTTGGCGACTTTTAAGAACCCCTTCGTATTCTAAGTAAAAAAAAAAACCTTGTCCTGCTCTCAAAAACCTGTTAGCAGCTGCTTTAAAAAGAGGAAGGGGAGTCCCTGCTTTGGACCACTTCCAGCACAGAAGTCTCAGGCCCTTCGTTTTCCTCATGGAGCTGACGTAATACAAGGGATTTGGATAAAGATTCCATATTCAGAGATTTAGGCAAATTTTGTTGGGGAAATAGGAACTGTCTAAAAGCTTGGATTAAATAATGTAATGGGATACAAATAGAGCCTCTGCTTCTCAATTGCTGGTGCGTTCTGTGGGTTGCTGCCTCAGTCTGCCCATCATGAACCCTGCCCATTCTCGTCCCTGACTTACGCTTTCCTTCTACCTCGTTTCCTTTAACTATTTCTTTTCTCTCTCTCTCTCTCTCTCTTTCTCTCTCTGTCTCTTTCTCTCCTTTCCTCTCCCCGTTCTAATGGCATCTCCAAGGTCCTGATCTAGGTAGGAGATGGGAGGGAATTCTATTTTCAGTTGCTCCTAAGAATCTCCTTGTTCCAAATTAAATTGTCTTATGGTTCCAGCCAGGGCTTACTTGCAAGGGGAGGGGGGAAAGGCTGCCCTAAGCCTTTTAGGTGCAAAATCTTAAGGAATGATGTTATCACTTGGTTTTTTAATTGCTAGCTCGCTGGGCTATGAGTACAAAAATGCTAGCTGTCTTTTCAGAGCACATAGTCGGTCTGAAAGGGGTGGATGTTCATTTCACCCATGGGACCGGCCGCGCTAAAAAAACGTATTTCTCAAACGCCCTGTGATGATTTCTTCTTAAAATGTCCCTATAGGTGGTGAATTATGTTGTGTAACAAGCCAGGCTAAGTTATACAAAACATGCGGCTTGAGTATTCAAAAATATCTTCTTGCAGTGTCTATACTTCCCCTGGTTTATAAAATTGGGGTCTTCTCATTTTGGGTGATTTTTACTGCCTCTGGACATATTAACAGGCAATACGTGGCTTGCCACCCTCCCCTTTTTGAGGGCTAGAAACTTAATCTTTGGGATGTTAAAGTCCTGCCTTTGTCAGAGGGGACTTTCTTGAAATTTACATTTGTTGCATTCAATATCAAAATCAGGTCTCCTTATGGCAATGTGCCAATCTTGCCACAGGGTTCCTTAACAAAGGGCACAGAAGCTGAATTAAGTTATGCCCATCTACCTTTTTGTTAAAGGTTTAGTAGTATGCTCATAAATTCTCCCGCATACCAAACGGACTCACACTCAATTAATTACACATCAAGCACACACAACAGTTGATACTAAGATTTGATTTCCCTGCTTTTGACTATTAATAGTTCAGAAATAACGTCCCTACCTATCTCCTCATGTGGTGCATAGCAACCCTTAGTTCTGTTTAAAGCTTCCATATCCAAGGAGTTGGGCATTGGCGTAAGGGGATGGAAGTACCTCCTGAATGCTTGAATAAGGCAATTCAGGGGTACGCATCCCCATCTAGCACTTCCTGTCCCCTCAATGCTCCGTGCTCTCCTCCCGTTCCCTCAACATCATACCTATCCATCCCACTTCTGTCTTGCTGCCTTCCTTCTACTATTTTTTCCTTGTAAAATATCCCTTCAGCTGGTAAATTTTGTTGCGTGACCAGCCAGTCACAAAATATGCGGGATGTTGTTTATCCCTGAGTATTCAAAAGTATTTTTCTCACTGCCCATATTCCCCTGGTATTATCAAAATTGCTGGAGGGGTCTCCTAGTTGGCAGAGTTTTTAGTCTCTTTATATTAATTAACTAAGCACGTCCTTGTACATTCACACACCTCTTGCTAGCAGGTCATAATTGGTCTGTCCTCCCTGAGGGCTAGAATCTTAATTTGAGATGGTAAAGTCCTGCCTCATCCTAGTTAGAGGGGTTCTTCTTAAAGCTTACTCATGTTCCATTTAATACCAAAATCATTACTTCTGGTGGCAGAATTCCAATGTTACCACATCACACATCAAAAAGGGGGTGCATAAACTGCACTAATTTATCCCCATAGGTTTACTTTAAAGGTCTAACTGTGTTCCTATGATTTCTCCCACACAAGCATCAAACGGACTCACACCTCAACAATCAAATGCACATCATACACGCCAACATGTGATTCAGCAACCATACACAACTCTCCCACATTTCTGTTTCCCCAGTTAACTGCGATCCCTTGCCTAAGAATAGATCTTTCTAACTTCTCTAAAATCAAACGAAGATGGTGGAACTTCGTTGGTATTGTGGGGCAAAGATTGCCAGTCTTTGCCCCTGCTTAAGACACAGGGAATGGCCACTTCCCTGTGGTTACCAAAAAGAATTCAACTTAACACCCACATATATTCAAACATTAGTAAATCTTCTGAGGAAGCCAGAGCAGTGCTCTGCTTCTAATTCTTCAAACACTTGGGGAGGGGGACACTAGGGTTATTCGAGAGGAGCTCTCTTCCACCCTCGGGGGACCTCAGAGTCTCTCAACTCTTAGTCCTCCCTGGTCCACGGGATGCTAGAGACACACAAGTGTCTCTTCTCGTCTTCCTCCCTCCCCGGGGCCGACTCATAAGAATCCGCAATCTTCTCCACTCCACAGAGCTGTTAGATTCGAACTCACGCCACCCCACAACTAGTTTTCTCTTCTTACCAGATTTCTTTTGCGCAGTCCTCTTACAGTTCCTCCGTTGTTCTGCCGGCTTTGTTTTCTCCTTAAATAACAGTATTGTGTCCAATGCTGATAGAACAAGTCTCCTCTCAAAATCAGAGGGTCCGGACTAGATTTGTTCCAGGGTCAGCATGAATTCTTACTGTGATTTAAGTCAGACTCCCAAGAGCGCTAGGGCAGTGGCATCTTTCCCGCCAATGCACCAGAAATGTAAGGAATTTAAATTTATGAGGGTCCCGTGCCAGCGTGCCTGCGCTTCATGGGCTGCAAAAGACCAAGTCTGAGTCTCAGGAGACGAAAAGAATTTATTGATTGATCAATCAGGGCACTTCCACACTTTTTGGTGGTGAGAAGTCCACCCAGAAAACGAAAGGAGATATTTTTATAAGGTTTTTCCAGCACTTTTTCCCCCTCCGCCCATCCGAATTTACGTCATATACATTTGTTACATGCATCAAACACTAATTGACATCTTTGGTCATTTATTTTGTATTCCTGACACTTGCCTAAAAGTTCTAACTGGTACGTTTGATCTCCTCCCCTCACAGGCAGGGAGGGTAGGATCATCCTTATGTCCTTGGACATTTGACAGTTATAAACCCCAGACGCTGAGATAAGGCCTCCTGGTACGCCTTGGACACACGTTAATTGCTAGTGTGTGATCCTCAAAGCTTAGGAACTTAATTGGATCCTTGAATTCATAATTGCCTTAGCTGACTTAGCGGAAGTTCCTTTCTCTATTCTAGCCGGAAAGGCTTGACCAAAGATTCTAAGTTTACAAGAATACAACTGTAGATACATGTGAATGTGATACATATATGTGTATATATATATATATACGTGGAGTGCTTAAGTGAATATAACTACATTATTCGTGTCACTAGTGTGGCTATATATATATATGTATTGCTTAGAATACATTGTTGTTGAATACATGAGGGCTTGTCCATACCTGTGGTTAGTGAAGCAGCCATATATATTTATAAATATATAATTAGTCAAACGTCCTCCCTTACAAGTGAACCTTGATTGAGCCTGCTACCAGGGATTGAACCCCCAGGTCTTGAGCACAGTTTTACCTGCAGTACCGGCATTTAACCATTGCACCACGAGGCTCAGCACCGGAGAGGTCTCCACCTTCCCATTGACATTTACTGCTGGATGGGTGGGTTTCTGCCCACCCTAAGCAATGGACTTGGTAGAAAACCGACAGGGTCATTTAATGCTCTAGGCAGGGAATGGAGGTGAGAAACCAGAGAATGCAGGGGCCTCCTCCTCACCTCCATGCCCTGCTGTAGCCAGCCTGGGCTCCCTTTGGCAATCCCCATGACTTTTGCCCTGTGCCTTTCCTGGGCTTGGAAAAGTGGGAGGTTGGGTGGGTGAGGGACGAAAGGAGCCATGCAGTGGCTCCTGCAGTGTCTGCCGCCAGGGGCAATCACAGTGGCAGCGTTGCAGAGTGATGTCAGTCGCGGAAGCCCACTTTTTGACCTGCCTGCCTGGCACACTCTCCTCCTTGTCCGCCCCCCCCCTCGCCGCCGCCTGAGCCGCTGCCACTGCCTCCAACTTCACCAGCTAGCAGCCATCAAGGAGGGGAGATCCTGCCAGTGAGGGAGCACCAAGCTGCTAAAGGGGGCAGAGACCCAGCCCAGCCCCTCCGCCCGCACTCCCTCCTGCCTCTGAGGGACAGGGTGCCACTTCAGAGGGGTGTCATTGAGGGGACGGATGTGCACTGAGGTGAAACCTTCTAACATGGCGGTTAGAGGAAAATTCGGAGGCCGGGCCGGAGGGCACCAATACATGCAGAGTAGGAAGAAGCGGAGCCTAACAGTCATTCTTTTCAGCTCTGGAATGTTCCAAAGCCTTGTGCGTGTGCACTCAGGTGCAATGCGATTTCTTGGTTGCATCAACAGAAGCATCGTGTCTAGATCAAGGGAAGTGATAGTACCACTCTATTCTGCTCTGGTCAGACCCCACCTGGAGTGCTGTGTCCAGTTCTAGGCACCTCAGCTTAAAAAGGATGTTGACAACCTTGAGCGGGTGCAGAGGAGGGCGACCAGGATGACTGAGGGTCTGGAGGAAATGTCTTATGAGGAACGGCTTAGGGAACTGGGAATGTTTAGCCTTTCAAAAAGAAGGCTGAGAGGGGAGATGATAGCTATGTTTAAATATTTGAAAGGATGTCACACTGAAGAGGGAACAGGTTTGTTTTCCATGGCTTCAGATACTAGGACTCGGGGCAGTGGTTTCAAACTACAGGAAAAGAGATTCCATTTAAACATCAGGAAGAATTTCATGACGGTTAGAGCTGTTCGGCAGTGGAATCTGCTGCCACAAAGGAGGGTGGTGGAGTCTCCTCCTTTGGAGGTTTTTTAAGCAGAGGCTGGATGGCCCATCTGTCGGGAGTCCTGTGATGGGGGTTCCTGCATGGCAGGGGGCTGGACCGGATGGCCCTCGAGGTCTCTTCCAACTCTTTATGATTCTATGACATTTTTTTGCCACTGCCGCACCACCTTTCACTCTGCCGAGACTCCCACCCTTTCAGGTGCCGTGATGGAGGGTGGGCGGGCAGCAAAATGCCGTTGAGCCCTACCTGAGTCATGAAGGAGGAAAGCAAATGGGGCAAAAAGTGGGAGTGTATGGGCGTGTAATTGGTGAATGTGTTTATTTAGGCCTGAGGAGGAAGTGTCCTTCACCGAGAGGGGCTTTTTGGGGGGTGGGGGAAGGAGACGTGAAGGGAAGGCTGTTTCTAAATTAAACTCAAGGTGTATTTACATTTTTTTCCTTATCAAATTTTATCTGGCAAGTAGATTTACAGCTCCTTGTCATATGTTATTACAGTCATATCAATATATTTGAGGGGTGATATGATAGCTATGTTTAACTATTTGAAAGGATACTGATTTGTTTTCCATGGCTTCAGAGACTAGGACTCAGAGAAATGGTTTCAAACTACAGGAAAAGAGATTCCATTTGAACATTAGGAAGAACTTCATGACAGTTAATGCTGTTGGGCAGTGGTGTTCTGCTGCCACAAAGGAGGGTGGTGGAGTCTCCTTCTTTGGAGGTTTTTAAGCAGAGGATGGATGGCCATCTGTCAGAAATATTGCGATGGTGGTTCCTGCATGGCAGGGGGTTGGACTGGATGGCCCTTGAGGTCTCTTCCAACTCTATGATCCTATGATTGTCCGGAACGTTCCATCTCAGCCATCCTCCAAAGCAGAAGGGGGAGAGGAATACAGGTCTCCCTTACACCAGCCAGGAACATGCAGGTTAGTGGGTTTTTTTCATCATTATTATTATTGTTGTTATTTAATTTTTTTCAACATTCTTTTTTATTTTTCTAAACCATTTCTAGTCATGGGGCAGGTAGTCAATGGTGAATAGGGCTACAAATTGCGCTTTATTACTTTCACAATAAAAATGCAGAGTAAAACCCAGTTGTTACACCCAAGCCGAGCAGATTCCGTAGCTACCTAAACCATGGTGTGGACGTAGACTTCTCGCCAACTTCTTTTGAGTTTTGGCATATTGTGTGGACAGCATGTGTTCTATGGGACCTCAGAACAAATCATCTGAGTTTCCATTATTTTTATAGGGAAATTTGTTTGGATATAAGGGTGTTTTGGTTTACAACCATTTTCCTGGAACGAATTATGCTCATAGACCAAGTTATTACTTTAAATACAAAATAGAATTGGTAGAAAACTAACGGGCTCATTTAATGCTCTGAACTAGGCCTCCTTCCCAATTTCACAATCCTCTCTCTATAAGGAGGCCATGAGAAAGTCCAGGCACCAAGATTTGTAGTTACACCTCTGGTACCTCATCACAAAACACCCTTCCCACCCTACTCTTCACAGTCCAGGAGAAACTAGATCGCCTTTATTTTTCCTTGATTTAATTTGCCTGGTACAGTACTTCATAACATGTGAATTCTGTGAAAACATTTCTTATATTTCTGCATTTGTATGATTTCTCTCCTGTGTGGACACTTTTATACCTCAGTCACAAACAATGTATTTCGAGCAAAACATTTCCCACACTCTTCGCACTGGTACGGTTTTCTCTTGTGTGGATTTTCTTATGATTAACTAGATGTGAATTATCAGCAAAACGTTTCCCACACTCCTGGCATTCGTACGGTTTCTCTCCTGTGTGGATTCTTTTATGCCTCACAAGCAATGTATTTCGAGCAAAACATTTCCCACACTCTTCACACTGGAACGGTTTCTCTCCTGTGTGGACTCTTTTATGTCTCACCAGCTGTGAATTCCAGGCAAAACATTTCCCACACTCCTGGCACTCGTATGGTTTTTCACCTGTGTGGATTCTCTTATGCCTCAGAAGGTTTGAATTCTCAGCAAAACACTTTCCACACTCCTGGCATTTGTACGGCTTCTCTCCTGTGTGGATTACCTTATGACTCAAGAGGTTTGAATTCTCAGTAAAACATTTCCCACACTCTTGACATTGGTACGGTTTCTCTCCTGTGTGGACCCTATTATGACTCTGAAGATCTGAATTCCGAAGAAACCATTTCCCGCACTCCTGGCATTTGTATGGTTTTTCACCCGTGTGGATTCTCTTATGCTTCATAAGGTTTGAATTCTCAGTAAAATATTTCCCACACTCTTGACATTTGTATGGTTTCTCTCCTGTGTGGACTCTTTTATGCCTCGCAAGCAATGGATTCCGAGCAAAACATTTCCCACACTCCTGGCATTTGTAGGGTTTCTCTCCTGTGTGGACCCTATTATGACTCAGGAGATCTGAATTATGAAAGAAACATTTGCCACAGACTTGGCATTTGTATGGTTTTTCTCCTGTGTGGATTCTGTTATGCCTCACAAGGTGTGAATTCTCAGCAAAACATTTCCCATACTCCTGGCATTTGTGTTGCTTCTCTTCTATGTGGTATCTTTCACGACTCACAAAATGTTGCTTCTGTTCATTTATATCTGAGGAAGAATGACAAATACAGAAAAGACAGAACTGAAGAGGGAAATATACGGGAGGAACAGAGAAAGATTTCTTAAGAGGGGATATGGATGCTTAGAAGCTCCTATAGATATAAAATGTTAAATTTCTAAATGCTACAGTATTTTGACTTCCCCCCTTTTCCTCTTCTTTAAATCTATTGATATGTACGATGATTGTTATATGTTTTTAAAGGAGCTAAATCAAAGTAAGAATAATTTAAACAAGCAAGCTTTCTATATGAATGCATGGCCGGTTTTCTGGTCTTTGTAGTTTGGAAATATTTCTGAGACAATAAATCTGGGGAAGGGTTACAGCAATAAAGCCCTCACAATTCATCTTGTAATATTTTTCAATATCCTTTTAGATGCATTAAGAATGGATTAGGCTGTACTTCTGCTTTGGCCTTTTCCAGTTAAGTAAAAACTGTAAATCACAAAGTATGATTGAATTAGCTCTCATATTAAATCAGAATATGTTTGAAGCCATTTTTTTAAATAATGCAGTCAGAAGTATCACAAAAAGGAATAAAAAAGTAAAGCACCTCCCTCAAAGCCTCCGTTTTTGTTAGCCATCTTATACCCTAAGCAGGAAATTAAACTAATGAAAACTGATACAATGATGGTGCCAGGCCCACAATCACTTTCCCACTAAAAGCTGCCCTTCTCCTGAACCTTCAGTTCTTCTAAGGGTGATAAACACCTATTCTCACCCTGAGTTCACATTGGCAAAGCTGGCCACATTGATGCAATGCGGAAGGTCCCTCTTCCCTCAGTTTGACACTCTACAGTGGCGAGTGCGAGATCCAACACCATTGCAACACAAAAGCATCTTAGTTGCTGTTCTTGTAAATTGGCCCTTCCTACAGTAGTAAAAAGAGATTTACAGGGAAAGAGGGAGCCTTACCAAGAGAGGAAACCATTTGTCTGTTCTCCTCCATGACTTCCCAGTGCAAGGCCCTCTGGTCAGGATCCAGCAGGGCCCACTCCTCCTGGGTGAAGGACACGGCCACCTCCTCAAAGGTCACTGGACCCTAAAATGGGAAGAGAAAGGAGGCCTTACGCGTGGGTTTCATACAGAGAGCCTCCTAAATGAAAAACACAATGATAGAGAAGTGGATGGCTCTTACATTATAGATATAAACATTTGGGAACAGCCTCTCTATAGGTGGAAAAGCTGATCAAGATCTTTGAGTCACCCTGGCCATGAGCTCCCTCCAGAAAGAGGTTTCCAGTTCCCAGTTGTTGGCGGTCAAGAGGGGGAGGGAAAGGGTGGTCATTTTGCCTGCCTTGGGAGCTTCCCGGAGGCATCTGGGAGCCTCTGTGTGAAACAGGATGCCAGACTTAACATAAAAACATAAGAAGAGCCATGCTGGATCAGGCCAAAGGCTCATCTAGTCCAGCTTCCTGTATCTCACAGTAGCCCCACCAGATGCCTCTGGGAGCGCATGAGACTAGATATCTGTCTCCTGATACCACTCCCCTGCATCTGGCCCTTGAAGTACCCCGGTTTTAAGCCTGGAGATTACAGATCTCCATCATGGTTTGTAACCTGTGATGGACTTTTCTTCCAGGAACCTGTCCAATCCCCTTTTGAAGGCATCCAGGCCAGATGCCATCACCACATCCTGTGGCAGGGAGTTCCGCAGACTAACAACGTGCTGGGTGAAAAAATATTAATCAGCCATTGCTCTGATCCACTCTATCTCCTCTTACAAGCTTACGTCTTGCTCAAAAACAGACAGAGAAATATGTTCAGAATGAGAAAATAGGGAGCGGAAATCTGGAAGTTGAGTCATGGCAACCGGACCTCTTTTTCTGGAGAGACAGAAACGTTTCGCTGCTCATCCAAACAGCTAGTGCAAGCTAGTTGTATTCAGACTGATGAAGCTGTTTGGATGAGCCGCGAAACGTTTCTATCTCTCAAGAAAAAGAAGTCCAGTTGCCAGGACTCAACTTCCAGGTAAACTCACCTGGACAACTGAGAGTCTTCACAGACATAGGGAGCGGAAAGGAATTCCTGCTGTCCCACACATTCAGCTTTGGAAAACGTTACAAACAACTCTTGGCCATTTCTTCAAAACAAAAGAGAAACAAAATTCTTCGCCACGTGGAGACACGAAACCTGATCTTGTCAGATCTCGGAAGCTAAGCAGGGTTGGTCTGGTTAATACTTGAATGGGTGACCCCTGGGAATACCAAGTGCTGTAGGATAGGTGACAGGCCAGCCGAACTTCCCAAAAAAGTCACATCAAAACAATAGATCTGTCTAGCTGACCACACCAGCAAGTGGGACAATTGCTAAAGAAAAAGAAGAACATGGAGACAGCCGTGCTTATCCAATTGCTGTATAGTTATGGACCATTTCGAATATCTCTTTATTTTTTAAAAAAAGCATGTTCAGCCTCAATCAGGAGTCAACCGGTTGAATAGTCCAGACTTCCAAATCCAAGTGATCTCCTAGAACATCTTTCTCCATACCTGATCTGGTTCCACTGCATCAAAAGAGGGAGAGGAAGGAATACTTGTTACTGGCATCCTTCTGGGCCCTGCAGGAGAGTCCAAGGGGAGGGGAAGGCAGATGCATAGAAGGCACTCTCTTAGAAAGAGATCATAACTTTTGCATTGAAAGCTAAAAATAAAACACTTGATTCACATCCAAGTGAAAGGCTGTGCCCCCCATACAATTAATGGTGTCCTGTCAGGGAAGTCAGAGCAAATGACATCCTACAAGGGCCAGAAGATTGTGAAATACTGAATGAGAATACAGTGGTACCCTGACTTAAGAGCAGCTCGACTTAAGAGCAATTCGAATTAAGAGCGGGAAATTGTTGGCATTTTAACTGCCGCCTTACAAATTTTAGATATGGTCTGCTCGACCATAGCATGCATTCGGAACGGATTAGATTCGTAAGTCGAGGTACCACTGTAACTATGTTTTATTGAGTCACAGAATCATAAGAGTTGGAAGAGACCTCTAGGGCTATCCAGTGCACACACACACACACTGCCATGCAGGAATCCCCATCACATGAATAAGTATTTCTCCAACAGTTAACAAATACTAACCATCCTGCTACTGCATCATCTCAAACTCCTGAACTGGATACTGTGCCAATGCCAAAAGTTAAAAAAATAGTATCTAATGCAGGAATTATTTCCTCTGCATACAGAATAATTTTTAAAAAAATTCAGAACATTCAAAGAAGTATGGAGACCACCCACAGGTGGTGACTCATTCATTCATTCATTCATTCATTCATTCATTCAGACCCTATACAACGGTCACCATTTTAAAGATACAGAAACAAATGAAAGACGTTTTGATCTTCTTTGCTTGACTCCACCTTGTAATAAATGAATTTCTGTGGGGAGCGGCATGTCCAAACTTTGGTCCTCCAGATGTTTTGGACCACAACTCCCACGGGCCTTTGCCATTGGCAATCTAAGCTTAGAATTCTGGGAGTTGTGGCCCAAAACATTAGGTGGGCCGAAAGGATGATCCACCCACGCAAGCTACTGGACCCTGTTGGGTTTCAGAATGCCATGCGGGGATTCCCGATGAACTGGTTAGCATGCCTGTCGACGCTCTGGTGAAGAATTGGTATACTATCTCCTCTAGGGCTATTGACAGGCTCCCTCCAGAACGTCCCCTTCACCGCCAGGTCCATGCATCCGCTTGGTTTAGCTAGGACCTACAGTCCTTGAAGCAGAATAGGAGGAGGCTAAAGAGCACTTGGAGGTGGGCCCCAACGGAATTGAATCTAACATCTGTCAAGATTGCACCCTCTATCCACACAGCAAAAAATAAGGCCACTAGGACAGTGGTTCTCAACCTGTGGGTCCCCAAATGTTCCTGGACTGCAACTCCCAGAAGTCTTCATCACGAGCTGAGCTGGCCAGGATTTCTGGGAGTTGCAGTCCAGGAACATCTGGGGACCCACAGATTGAGGACCCCTGCACTAGAAGATCTTACTTTGCTAACTGGATAAGCGAAGGTCAATACCATCAGGCCGTATTCTTTCATATTGTACATGATCTATCGGGGGTTGGTAGTCACTCTTCCCTCTAGTATAACCCGTGATCAATTTTTAGCATTTTTTAAACCCAAAGTGGAGTACCTTATTTTGTGTTTTATATATTACAAGAAGTTTTCCATTCGTGTTTTCTCACAATAGAAAAAATATATTTTTACTTCCCTTTTATATTATATTACCAAAAAAAGTTTGTTTGATAAAAGGATAGACAAAGGAGACATGTGGAATCATAAGCATTTCGCAAGAATGCAAAAGAAGGTACATGCGAAATCTTTTCAGATCCACTGGATCAGTCTGTGTGGCAGGGACTTGGATGATCTCATTCCAGTCCCTGATGAACTCTGGTTGAACTGTAGAAAGAAACAAAGAACAATATATCCCAGCTCCCCATCCAAAAAGAGACAACGGGGAGAGATATGCAGACCCTCCTCTCCGTCCACACGGGGGGGGGGGATCCAATCATCCTAACACTGACACTTACCTAGTATACTGGCACCTTCTTGATTGCCTTGGTCGATCTCTTGCCAATGGGGACACTGTCTGGTGTTGTCCGGAGATTTCTCTGTTACTTGGAAATCAGACTGGACGCCAGCAGAGATATTTGTTATCTGAGAATCCATGACATTAAACAGGAAGAGAGAAAAGAAAAGATGGAAACCAAGATCTTAAGAGGATGAAGCTGGGACTCAGGAGATATGGGACATTATCCTCGGATTTTGGCAAGAAATATTATTGGGAATTGGTAGAATATATGCTATTTTCTTGACCCCCTGGGGTAGTCACGGGAAGGATTGAGGGGTTGACAATCCCTGTCCAAAAAGCATTCACATTCTAACACAGAACCTCCACCCCAAAACTTCTGAAGTGGACCCAGGGTCAATGCAAGAAGCAAACCTGCAATTTCCTCACCAAACAAGCACATGGGATGGACACACTTTATGCTTTCAAGGGCCACGAGTGGGAAGGAGCAGCCAATCCCAGCAGAACAGCCACCACCGAGACAGGCGGAGGGGCAGCAGAGGCTGTGGGGTGGCCCCTGCCAATCTCCGAGTCCCTTTAGGGATTGACCTCACCTCTGGTTCTTTCCGCTCTTGGTCTTCAGCCTGACTCAGAATCAGGAGACCTTCCGCCAGGGCCACCGCCTGGGACGTGGTCTCGGCCCCACATTCCCTCACCCAGCTCGACATCTCCAGGGGGAGGATGGTCAGGAACTGCTCCAGCACCACCAGGTCCAGGATCTCAGCCTTGGTGTGTTGCTCTGGTTTGAGCCACTGACGGCAAAGATGTTGGAGTTGAGTGAAAACCCCTCGAGGTCCATCAGCCTCCTGGTAGGAGAAAGTTCCTGAATTTCTGGTGCTCCATATCTGAACTGGGAATCTCTTCACCAAGGATCTTCTGCACTGTTCCTTCCCAGCATGTCCCAAGGCTCCCTGCCTTGATCACGTTGAAGTCTCCTCCTTCTCTGGAAAGAGCAGTGTGTTGGTTTGTCATTTTATTCTGCACCCAACAATGCTTTGAACAGATCCTAGAACTCCTCTCCTATGGATGTGCAAGGATTGTCCTGACAGACCCAGTTATGGGAGCTCTAAAAAGCAAAGACACACTCTTGTTAGTATGGTCAAGACCAACAAATGCAACCCAAAGGGGACAGAGACAAGCCTCACCTCCAAAGGCGATGTGGGAGAAGGACAAAGCTCAGAGATATAAGGCACCAGGAGCATCACCAATGATATCCCAGACCCCTTGACTTTTTCAGTGGTCCGATAAGAGGATCACCTACTTCTACAGTGACATTCCCTTTCTTCTTTAACCTTTTTGTAACCCTTCCATGTAGGCGTGCTGGAAGCCTGTAAGGCACATCGTAAGAAAAGAAGGTGGATTCTCATGCTTTTGTATTTCTCTACGGAATCTTCCCCAAACAACCTGTAAACCGTACGTCCCATCGTTCCCACAAAAATCGTGGATCTATTGCCACATGACTGTGTTTGCAGTGGTGGAAAAACATGGAGGAGGAGGAGGAGGAGGAGGAGGAGGAGGGAGGGAGGGAGGGGACTCAAAACTGGAAGAGCCATAGCAGAACACAGGACTAGTACATAAAATTCAGAAAGGTAATATAAAATATGCATAAACTGCAAAATATTAAAGGACCAAATTCTACGAGATTTTGAAAAAAAGCAAAATGGATAGCGAATAATTAGTGAAATTAAATCATGTATCAGCCATTTCTAGAGTGACTAGACCTAAGGAGAGATACTTTTTATCATTTAACTGTTGAACAGCCCTGCTCTCCAGAGGATGCATTTCTTGTATCCTGCAAGAACCACATCCTTCCATTCCAGTGGACTTAAGTCTGCAGGAGGCACCCACCATCGCCATTTGAATTAATTGCACCAGCCCCTCCTTTTAGGTATCCGCTCTTGGTGCTTCCCTGGTTAATTCGTATTGCTGAGTTTCATTCCTAAATTTCAACTTTTGAATTGCCCTTTTCTCCTTCTGCTCTGTTTCTTTTTGCTTATCACAGGTGTGACTGATTTTTCCGTAACTTTTAATGTCGTTTGCTGTTATTTTCATGGGATGGTATAATGTTTTGTTTGCTTTACTGTTCTTCATCCAGCCCAGAGTCGCTACAAGCTAGATGGCCAGTATACTAAATAAAACAATCAAACCCTGGGGAAGGTTGGGGGTGGGGGGTGGGGACGGGGCAACAGGACAGCTCTACAGGGTGGACGAGAGCTTGGCCAAAGGGGGGCTCAGCAGGGACCGTGGGGGGGGGGAGGCACCAGGGCTGCCCTTCCAGCTTCTGATGACTTATGGGGGGTGTCTCTTCATTGATCCTAATCTTTCAGGCTAGCCTAGTGGTTCTCAACCTGTGGGGTCCCCAGATGTTCCTGGACTGCAACTCCCAGAAATCCTGGCCAGCTCAGCTCGTGAGGAAGACTTCTGGGAGTTGCAGTCCAGGAACATCTGGGGACCCCCAGGGTGGAGAACCACTGGGCCAGCCATTCCCACCCCCCTCGAGGGCCAGTTCACTCCGTCAACAGGAAACCAGACCCAAATCCAGCTCATGAAGCAAAGACTTCTGCTCATATAGCGCCCCGGAGTGCTTCATTCAAGCACTCTCTGGGAGGGGTTAGAATTTACTTATGCAGGTTTTGCTGAGCCACAAACATTTCCGAGCATTTGGAAAAAAAGAGGGGGGCTGCAAAAGGGGTGAGAAGGAGATGTGGAGCCCCGGTTCCCCCCTCCCTGTCTCCTCCTCCTCCTCCTCCTCCTCCCCAGGGGGGGATCCTTTTCCCACTCCCCAACCAGCCTTTCCTACCCAGAAGGGGCTCCCCCGGCTTCCCTCCCTTCTTCTTCTTCTTCTTCCTCCTCCTCCTCCTCCTCCTCCTCCTCCTTCCCGGGTTCTCCTTTCCCAGCAAGATCCAGATCAGCGATTGAGACTCACCCGCCCGCCTTTTCTCTCTCTCTCTCTGGAGTCCCTGTTCAAGTGGCCTCGATTTGACTCCCAGGCTGGAAGGTCGGAGCCCAAGTTGCCTGCATTGGGAAAAATAAAGATTTAAAAAAAGGAAACGTGTTTTTCCCTTTCCTGTCACGTGACTGAAGCCAAGCCGGGCTCTGGGCAGGACAAGCGTAGCCTTGATGAGGAGCCTCGCTCTCCTCCTGGCGGGCCATAGAATCAGGCAGGAAACATGAATCATAGAATCATAGAATTGGAAGAGACCTCAGGGGCCATCCAGTCCAACCCCCCGCCATGCAGGAACCCCCATCACAGTATTTCCGACAGATAGCCATCCAGCCTCTGCTTAAAAACCTCAAAACAAGGAGACTCTACCACCCTCTTTTGTGGCAACATATTCCACTGCCAGACAGCTCAAACCATCATGAAGTTCTTCCTAATGTTCAAATGGAATCTCTTTTCCTACAGTTTTAAACCATTGCTCTGAGTCCTAGTCTCTGAAGCCATGGAAACAAACCTGTTCCCTCTTCAATATGACATCCTTTCAAATATTTAAACATGACTATCATATCCCCTCTCAGCCTTTTTTTTTCATAATCCCAAACATTCCTAGCTCCCTAAACTGCTTCTGGTAAGACATATATTCTAGAGTATAGACCAGTGGTTCTCAACCTGTGGGTCCCCAAATGTTCCTGAACTGCAACTCCCAGAAATCTCTTTCAGCACAGCAAGGGGTGGAGGCTTCTGGGAGTTACAGTCCAGGAACATCTGGGGACCCACAGATTGAGAACCACTGTTCTAGACCTTTACCCATCCTGGTCGCCTTCTTCTGGACCCGTTCAAGGTTGTCAATATCCTTTTTAAAGCGGCATGCACAGAACTGGACACAGTACTCCAGGTGGGGTCTGACCAGAGCAGAATAGAGTGGTACTATCACCTCCCTTGATCTAGACACAATGCCTTTGTTGATGCAACCAAGAATTGTGTTGGCTTTCTTGGCCGCTGTGTCACACTGCTGACTCATGTTCAATTGGTGGTCCACCCAGACTCCCAGATCCCTTTCACAGGTACTATTCTCCAGCCAGGAGTTTCCCATCCTATATCTGCAATTCGTTATTTTTTACCTAGATGCAGCACTCGACATTTCTCTCTGCTGAAACTCATTCCATTAGCTTTGGCCCAGCACTCTAATCTGTCAAGGTCCTTTTGGATTTTCATCCTATCATCTAGGGCAGGGGTCCTCAAACGAAGGCCCAGGGGGCCAGATGCAGCCCCCCAGGGTCCTGAATCCAGCCCTCAGGACCAATTCCAGACCCTACCCCCTGCTTCACAAACAAGCCAGCCTCCGCAGCTGCTTCTATGGCTGAGGCAGTTCAAAGAGGTGGGCTATGTCTTCTCTCCCACTCCCCCCACCCACCACCCAGATGATCGGCACACTGGCTAGTGGGGCAGTTTAAAGTGGGAGGGTCACGGCAAGGTCCCCTGCTCCCCCCAGCCGCCACCCAGATGGTTGGGGCACCGGCTGCAGCTGAGCAGAGCAATTTAAAATGGGAGGGCTGTGGCAAGGTCTCCCATTCCCTCCATGGCCCTGAGGCCCTGCCCCTGCCCCTGCCCTTGCTCCTCCTCCCCCCTGCCCACCTGCCTTCCTTGTGTGGCCGCCACCTGTGTTACTGTGGTTGTGAGGAAGGAAGGGGGCAGGCAGAGGCAGCGCCAGCCAGCCTTCTGAGCCAGAGCAGCCATGGCAGTGGACTGACAGAGGGATGGACGGCAGGTGACCAAGGGGGAAACGGAGCAACTTCCCAGCCAGCCAGCCCCCTCCGAGCTGCTGCCTTTCTCCGTGGGGCAAGGGAGGGGAGGAGGGAGCCCAGCCATGGCCGGAGGCTCAGGCTGCCGCCAACACCACCGGGTTAGAGGCCATTGAGGAGGAGGTGGCAGAGAAAGAAGAGAAGGGAAGAGAAGGCCAACGGTGGCCCAGGCCTGGTACCTGGGAGGCTGCTGGGGCTGCATTTGTCCCCGGTTGGTGATGGGTAGGCTGGCCAACAGAGCACCGGAGCCTGGCTGGGCTCTGCCTGTGAGCAGGCTGCAGGTGGCTTTGGGTAGGCCTTCCTATATCCCCTCCTTCCTTCCCAGCCCTTTCTCCCTCACTCACTTGCAGTGCACCAAGTTGGGCCAGGTCGGGCCAGGCCAAGAGAGGAGGCAGATTTCCCTCCAGGACGCAGTGAGGGCATGATGGCCAGGGCCATCACTTGCTGCCCTTGCCGCGGCTGCTGCTCCTCATCCTGAGAGGCTGCCTAGAAGGTGATGAGGGGCCTGAGTTTGCCTGGGCTTCCACCTCCTTCCTGACACAATGAAGGAGGGAAGGAAGGAGAGCCACTCCAGCCACTGCCACTGTAGGAAGAGGAGGAGGAGGTGCAGCGGAGGTATCCTAGCAGTGGCACCTCAGGGCGGTGATCCGGAGCAGGAGGCATGGCTGGGGCCCCGGATACGCACTGATCATGGGCCAATCGTGGAGGGTTCTGCCCACTTGCCCCCCCTTTTTTCCATGTCAGACTTTTTTTGGGACCATGGTCCAGCCCCCAGTGGTGTCGGGTGGTGGTGGACCGGTCTGCTGTTTGAAAACCTTGAGGACCCCTGCCCTAGGAAATTAGCCACCGCCGCCACCACTCCCAAATTGGTATCATCTGCAAATTTAATCAGTCTACTCCAGGGGTGTCCAAACTTTTTGTAAGGAGGGCCAGATTTGGCAAGGTGAAAATGTGTGGGAGCCAACCATTGGTCCGCATTTGACCCCCGGGCTGGACTTTGGACAAATCTCTGTAACATGCAAGGAGGAAGGGAGGACACTGCAGCAACGGAGCAAGGGGAGGGTGGGCTGCGAAGGTGGCTGGGTGGTGGTGGACAGAGGCAGGGAGGGCAGGCAAAACATAAAACTGCAAGCTGATGCCTCCATCTGGTATGAAGAAGGGCCAGCTGGTGTGGATGCATGACAGGCTGAGCCAGCGGGGAGAAGAGGCTGCGGGCTACTCAAAATTTGAAAACGGGCCACATTTGGCCCCCGGGCCTGACTTTGGACATGCCTGGTCCACTCTATGCCTTCATTCAAGTCATGAATAAAGAGGTGGAATAGCACTGGATGCAGAACAGAACCCTGGGGCACCCCACTGGTCACCTCTTTCCATGCTGAGGAGAAGCCATTTATCATCACCCTTTGAATTTAGTTCAAGCGGATCTTCCCGAGAGAGAAAACAAGCCTGAACAATTGTATTTTATTTTTCTGTCTCTTTCTCTTTCCTGTAGTAAAATCCGTACATTTATTGTGATTGTAGTTAATGCTTTGGTTTGTTGATCTTTTTATTTGCATGATTTGCATTTCCTTATTGTTTGTTCTGTTTATCTGCACTGATGTGAACCACCCAGAGTAGAATTGCAGCCACAGGGACTGTATATAAATCAAATAAATAAATAAGCAACCATGCTTCCTAAAATTACTGGACATGTGTGGATTTAGTTCTCTGATTCTCCCAGCCTGACAGAAGGTGACTTTCGCATCTGTCAAAATCAGCTGGGTGTCAGAGCCGCCTTCTGCTGCTGGTTGATTCTGGGTATACTCCCCAACCCAACAAAGGGAGGAAGCTTTCCCCCTGGTTTGGTGGGTCTAGTTAGGCTTCCCATTGCAATGCATTGAAAACCAACTAATGTTCCCTTTTTTGCCTTTCCCCCCAACCTCTAGAACGGATTAATTGATTTTCAATGCATTCCTATGGGAGACCACATTTCAACTTACAAAATTTTTGACTTCTGAAAATACATTAAGAATGGATTAATTTCATAAATCGAGGTACTGCTGTATCTTACAGCATTAGAAGGCAATATTAAAACTAACAATTGATAACATAGTGTCAATGCAATCACACAAGGAGATATATAAACACAAAGTTATAAGTAGTTATAAACACAAAGTCTGTGTAGTCATATGTTTGTGAAGAATCTCAGTCATCCAGGTGGGTTTATCTGGAAGTTGAGCCACGGCAATTGGACTTATTTTCTTGAGAGACTGAAATGTTTTCTGCTCATCCAAACAGCTTCATCAGTCTGAGGAAAGCTAGTTGCAAGTCCTCCAGTTTATAGTTCACTTGACTTCATGTCAACCTGGTCTGAAATTGGCTCATAAGATGGACAATGGGCTGAATAGGCTTGTTAGTTGGACAATAGTCTCAATAGGCCATTAGATGGACAATGGCCTAAGGTGCCGAAACCCATTAAGTATGGGTCAGCTATGGCCTTCGTGGTGTGAAGTACAGTAATCCCCCGCCGATCGCGGGGGTTAGGAACCCACCCCACCCGTGATCCATGAAAATCTGCGATATGCGGAAGCAGGTGGGGGTGGGGGGCGATCGCGCACCTGTCCCAAAAGCCTTGGAGGAGTGTGTGGGGGCAGTGCGGAGCGACGGGTTCGCTCCGCGCAGCCCTCCTGAGCGGCTCCAAAGCCCTTTGGAGGCACCCGGGGAGGCGACGGAGAGTGACGCGTTCACTCCACGCAGCCCTCCCGAGCAGCTCCGAGGCCCTTCGGAGGCACCCGGGGAGGCAACGGAGAGCGACGCGTTCGCTCCGCGCAACCCTTCCAAGCGGCTCCGAGGCCCTTTGGAGGTGCCCAGTGGGGTGACAGAGAGCGACCCGATTGCCCCCCCGCCCTTCCACGCACCCCCATGGCTTCTCAGAGGTGCGGGGGGCGGCACAGAGCGACCTGGCCGCCCCGCCCCCCCATTGCAGGTACAGCGATCCCGTGATGTAGCGGGGCCGCGATACCTGAACCGCGAAATGGTGGGGGGTCATTGTATTTTTGATTTGTCGGGGGGTTGTTGAAATCACTGCCTGATAAGTAGCACATAGACTGTTCTCTCTTTTAAGAAGGGGGGGTTCAATGCTCACATGAATGAGTTCCCTGACTCCTATCTCGAACCACCTATCTTATCTGTCTAATATGTGTACATCCTCATCTTTGAAAGAGTGCCCTTTGTCCTTCAAATGGAGGTGTACTGCTGATTCTGGTCCTGAGCTGTTCCTCCTCCTATGTTGGACCATCCTCCTGTTTAATGGCTGTTTAGTTTCTTCAATGTAGAGGTTAGGGATGGGCATTTTGTTTTGGAACCGGTAGGTTACAAAACAAACCACGCGAGCCCAGGTGGTGCTTGGAACCATCTGATACAAACGGAGCAAATTGCTTTACCTTTCTTTGGGCTCGTGCAGGGTTAAACTACAATGAGGAAGCACGCTGCAATGTCATATTTCCTCCTTTAAGATGCTGGCCAAATTAGACAGGGAGGCGGGATGATGCCTGTCCCTGCACAGCTAGTGATTAGCCAGCATCACAGAGGAGGAAAGATGACATTGCAGCGTGTTTCCTCATTGCAGCTCAGCTCCCTGCCAACAGACAGAAAGGTAAAGCAATTGGCTCTGTATGTATCAGATGATTCCGAGCACCACCTGGGCTTATGTGGTTTCTTTTGTAACCTACTGGTTCCGAAATGCTAAACTAGAGGTCTGCACACTCCTGACTGCATTGGACTGTGTATACTATATCACTCCTTTTGTATTTTGTTGTTGGGTACTTTGAGTGGACAAGTCTCTTCCTTAAGTGTGTTTGTGAGTTTGGAGTAAACAGGGATGTGGTGTTTGCCAAATATCCTTTTAAGTTTTTCAAACACTCCAGCCATGTAGGGAATGACCAGGTTCTTCCGTCAGCTCAATCCAGAGACTATTGTCCACCTAATGAGCCTATTCAGGACATTGTTCAGCTTATGAGCCTATTTCAGACCAGAGTGACATGAGGTCAAGTGAACTATAAAATGGAGGACAGCAGACATGGTAGAAAACCAACAGGGTCATTCAATGCTCTGAATGAGGCTTTCTTTCCAATTTCGTAAACCTCTCTCTGTAATGAGGGCATGAGAAATTCCCGGCACCAACATTTGTAGTTACACCTCTTATATCTCATCACTAAACACCATAGCGCCTTCCCACCATACTCTTCACAGCCCAGTAGCAACCAAGTCACCTTTATTTTTTCTTGACTAGACTGCTTTGACTATTTATTTATTTATCTATTTATTTATTAGTATATTTCCCATCCGGCAGAAAGCCAGTCTGGGTGGTATACAACATAAAACAAACTGTTACAAAATACAAATACAAAAATGTAATAAAACGGAAAAAATATTACAAATGAAAATATAACTAAGACATCACTCATAAAAATCAAAAAGTAAAGAAGATAAAACAATGGCAGATGAGATTAGATCACAAAATCAGTAAGGCAACGTAACAGTTAATAACCACTGACATTTCCTCAGGATATCTACATCTTCTGCAGAACGATGTTTACACTTCCTCCTGGCTAAAAATCTTTCCAAACCAAATTGCATTTCCTAGTCCTATCTGTGGATTTCTTTCACATTTATGAATTGAAGAGAGTTAAGTTTATCACCGAAAAGCAGATTAAAGATGTTGATTTCCGGTATTCAACAAAAAAATGCTCAGAAAATCTGCTCACCCCTGCATTTTGGTTTAAATTTTTAATTTCACCGAAGTGCTAAGTATTTGGAAAACTTGACAATTTCAAAATACTGACAGATCTTTTCAAGAGCCGTATTTAACTTGTCTTCCATCTGCAATTTTAGAGGGTCGCTACTATGACGTACATATGAAAATCGATTATGCCCCTGCAATGAAAAGAACTTAAAACATTTGCAACATGTTCTTTTCATATTTAGTTATTACAGGGATGATCCCACCAGGCTCTTTACCCTGTAACGAGAGGTTTTCCAGGCAGATTTTTCGATTGGTATACAATATACAGTGCTACCTTGTATAAAGAACTTAATTCGTTCCAAATGATATTATGTTAAGCAAATATTCCTTCATAAAAATTTCCCAAAATAATGCATTGAAAACGGAGTAGCCCCTAATCGCAACCATTTTTATGTTGTATGGATTCACCCGTAGGCGATTCTGTTAAGCAAATTTCCCCTATCTCCGGAATTTTTTATGTTGTACAGATTTTATGTTATGCAAAACATTTGTTATACGAGGGTCCACTGTATCTTCTAAAAGACACAAATAAGCCCAGTACAGAACTTGTTACTCTGCCCATAAAACATGAAAGAGAATTCTTGTGCTTAACTAATTTTAAGCTTCCTTTAATTATTTTTAGGAATATATACTGGAGTTTATTGGATCTTTGGCTGTAAAATAAAATTGATTGATTGAATAAGCAGGGAAAGCAGTTTGAAATAACCAAGTCTTCAATCTTTTCTTGAAGATCAACAATGACGGAGTCTGGCAGATCTCCAAGGGGAGTTGGTTCCAGAGTCTAGGAGCTGCAACGGAGAAGGTCCAATTCCTTGTTGTTGACTTGCGGGCCTCCCTCTGTGTTGGCACCCTCAGAGGACCTGCCTGCGATGAACTAGTGACGTGGGTAGAACTCTGGGTTAGGAGCTGCTCTGACCGATAGGAAGGTCCCAAACCATTTAGGACTTTGCCCTAAGCACATCCGATCTTGCCTGATTTCAGAAGCTAAGCAGGGTTGGTCCTGGCTAGTACTTGGATGGGAGACCTCCAGGGAATACCAGGTGCTGTAGGTGCCTGGAGTAGGAACTGGCAAGCCACTCCAGTATTCCTGCAAAGAAAACTCCATGGACATGGAGTCAGGTAGAGTCAGTCAGGACTGTAAAGACACAATACACATGTCAACATTAAGACCTTGAAGACAATGAGGTAATGGATCGGCAGCCAGTGCAGTGCAGTCAGAGTCTGGATAATATGATGGAATTTTTAGTACAGAATCCTGCACCAATTGGAGCCTCCACATTAACTTCCAAGTCAGCCCCACGTAGAAAGCACTACAGTAGTCTAATCTCTAGACTACCAGTGCATGGGCCAACATGTTGAGAGCACCAGGGTCCATTAAGGTGCACAGCTGGGCAATCTGGCTAAGGTAGTAATGTGTGGTATGGACCACTGACACCACTTGGGCCTCCATAATGAGCACCGGGTCCAAAATTACGCCAAGACTGTGCACCTCATCCTGCGTGGGAAGAGTAGTGCTCCCAAAATTGAGGGAGTTTCCCAACCTGTCCACACTAGGAGGCCCAATCTGGAGGACTTCCATCTTGCCTGGGTTCAACTTCAGTCTATTTGCTCTCATCCACTCCAGAATGGAACCCAGGTAGCAATCCAGGGACGAAATGGCATCCACTGAAGATGGAAAGAAAGAGATACAGTGGTACCTCTGATAACAAATTTAATTCGTTTTCCAAGGCAATTTGTTATCCAAAATACGGTATCCCATTGAAATAAATGGGAAACTAATTAATCCATTCCAGAGGTCCGAAAAAAGGCTAAAAAGCTGGGGGTTTTCAGACCTTTTTCTAAAGTGCACTTTAAAGGCATGCAGTGCTGGAACACCCCCACCCCCACCACCCCACAGTGCAGTGCAAACATGGAGAAATAAAACCAGCAAGACTACCCCAGCCTTTTCCTGCCCAAAGTGCAATTGGGGGTGGGAATGCAAACAAACATAAGCAGCAAGAGAAATCCATCCTGTTTTTGTCTGCAGATCAATGGAAAAGATTGCAAACATGGAGAAATGAAAACAGCAAAGCTACCCCAGCCTGTTCCTGCCCAACGTGCAATGGGGGGAAACACAAACACATAAACACAAGCAGCAAGAGAACCCCAGCGCATTTTCACTTGCAAAGCAATGGAAAATATTGCAAACATGGAGAAATGAAAGCAGCAAGACTACCCCAGCCTGTTCCCACCAAAAATGCAAATAAAAGCAGTGGAAAGATTAATAAAAGCTAGCTCCCTAACTTTTCAAGTTCGAAAGGTCAAAATCCCTCAGCAAAAAATGTCCAGAATGGCTCCAAAAACCATGAAAAAACAACACTCTAAGTCCTCCCACCCCTCCACATACTGGGGGTTTACAATGCATCCTGGGTGCACTTTTTTTGCAAGGCATGATGAAATACAGTATTCATTTTCCAAGGCAGCTCATAGGCAACATTAGTTATCCAAGGCAGCCCTTTACCCAGAAATTTGAATTTGCTATCTGAAACATTTGTTATCAGAGGCATTCGTTATCCGAGGTATTACTGTATAGAGCTGGGTGTCATGACACGAAACCCCATACCTCCTAACAACCTCTCCCAGTTGTCTCATATAGACATTAAAGAGCACAGGGGAGATGATCAACCAAGAGGCACCCTACAATTGATGGAGCAAGTGGTGGAAGTCAGATACCCCAGCTGCACTCTCTGGGGACAGCCCTCCAAGAAGGAGTGGAACCACTACAAACCAGTGCCTCCAACCCCCAAATCAGAGAGCCTCTTGTATATTGAGAGGTCAAGAAGGACCAACAAGGACGATTTGCCCGTCAGACACCCTCAACAGGTCGTCTTCCTGGGCAACCAATGCCAGTTCTGTACCATGTTGCAGCCTGAACCCCGAATGGAATGGATCAAGAGTGTCAGTCTCATCCAGAAGCCCCTGCAGCTGATTCACCACCACCCTCTTGACAACCTTGCTTATAAACATTGGCAACAGGCCTATAGCTGTCAATTTGATCTGCCATCAAATTTGTTAACTTCTGAACGGGCCTGATGAATGCCACTTAAGATGGGGGAATCCAGCCCCCTCGGAGAGGCCAATTAATTATTGCCATGGCCTATTAATTAATCACTGGCCTGGCTGCTTTTATAAGCCAGGCTGGGCAAAGGTCAAGGGAGGAGGTGTTGACCGGACCATGATCAAGGGCCCTGTTCACTTCAGACAACATAATAGGTTGAAAGTTAGACAAAATAACCGGACAAGGCGATACGCTGGGTGTCTCTGCTTGATTGACTGGTCCTAACTGGAGATCCAGGTCTTGGTGGATGGCCTTCATTTTAGATTTTAAAAATGCCGCAAGTTGGTTGCAAGAAATACTAGATGGAGGCCTATCATTGCAACCAATCCCGGATAGATCGAGGATTATACAAAACGGTTCAGCCTGATGATTTTGTGCTTCATATGGTTGGCAAAGTAAGTTCTTCTCAAGGTCTTAAACTTAGCTGAATAAATAGTCGATGCCATCTTAATGGCCAATAAACTATATTCTGTTGCGGCCCAACTCCATATGCTCTCTAGCCTCCTACTATTCTGCTTCAAGAACTGCAAGTCCTGGTTAAACCACGGAGCAGCCCAGGCCCAGAGGCAAAGGGGGTTCAGGAGCAAGCATGTTGACTGCACTGGTGGTGGAGGAATAGTACCCCTCCACCAAGGCATCAACAGGGACGCCAACCACATCATCGGGAATCCTACACATGGCATTCTGGAACCTTAAGGGGCCCATTAGTCTGCATGGGCTCCCCGCGGAGAGGGGGTGCCACTGCGAGGCTGTATTTTAGCAGGTGGTGGTCTGACCATGAAAAGGGGACTGACACAAGGTCAGTCACCACCAGGCTACTCCCCCTCTGCGCATTAGGGAACACCAGGTCTAAAGTGTGACCTGCCACGTAGGTGGGGCTGATGACAAGCTGAGATAAGTCCAAGGAGGCCATGATCTTCCAGAACTCAAGAGCCTGCACCTCCACATGGATGTTGAGGTCACCCAGAACTGTAAGTCTGAGGAACCTCAACAGTCCCACAGAGACGAAGGATGTCAGCGCTGGGAGAGCACTTGGTTGTGGGAAGCGCAGTACACCAGTAAAATCTCTAATTCTTCCCTAGTGCCAAAAGACACACAAAGGACCTCAAGACTTTAAATATGTTAGAAGCAGAAAACCTGCAAGAGAACCGGCTGACCCTCTGGATGCTGAGGGAGGAAAAGGTTAAGGAGGACTTGGAAATTGCAGAGAAATTAAATGAGTTCTTTGCATCTGTCTTCACGACAGAAGACCTTGGGCAGATCCCGCTGCCTGGACGGCCCCTCTTGACTAAAGAATTAAATCAAATACAGGTTAAAAGAGAGGTTGTTTTAAGTTTAATTGATAAATTGAAGATCAATAAGTCACCGCGCCCAGATGGCATCCATCCAAGGGTTATTAAGGAACTGAGAAATGAAATTGCCGCTCTCTTAATGGTAATATGCAATTTGTCTCTTAAAATGGCCACAGTGCTGGATGACTGGAGGATAGCGGATGTCACACTAATTTTTAAAAAAGAAGGAGGGGGGACCCAGGAAATTACAGACCGGTTAGCCTTACGTCTGTCCCAGGGAAGATGGTGGAAAGCCTCATCCAAGAGAAAATCTTAAAACACACAGAAGAACATACCTTGCTGCGGGAAAGTCAGCATGGCTTCTGTAAGGGTAAGTCTTGCCTGACAAACCTTTTAGAATTATTGGAAAAGGTCAACATACATGTGGATTTGGGTGAACTGGTGGATATTGTCTATCTGGATTTTCAGAAGGCTTTTGACAGTCCCTCACCAAAGGCTGCTGAAAAAATGGCACAGTCATAGGATAAGAGGGCAGGTCCTCTTATGGACTGAGAGCTGGTTGAGATCCAGGAAACAGAGTAGGTGTCAATGGGAAATTTTCACAAAGGAGAGAGGTGAAATGGTGTGCCCCAGGGATCTGTCCTGGGACCAGTGCTTTTCAATCTGGTAATAAATGACCTGGAGACAGGGATAAGCAGTGAGGTGGCCAAGTTTGCGGATGACACAAAACTTTTCCATGTGGTAAAAACCAGAGAATATTGTGAAGAGGTCCAGAAGGATCTCTCCAAACTGGGGGAATGGGCTGCGAAATGGCAAATGCATTTTAATGTAGCAAAATGTAAAGTAATGCATATGGGAGCAAAAAAAACACAACACTTTATCAACTCATGGGCTCTGAGCTATCTGTGACAGATCAGGAAAGAGAACTTGGTGTGTTGGTGGACAGCTCCATGAAGGTGTCTACCCAACGTGTGGCAGCGGTGAAGAAGGCCAATTCCCAAATCAAAAGAGGGATTGAAAATAAAACAGCCAACATTATAATGCCATTGTACAAAATGAATAGTAAGGCCACACCTGGAGTATTGTGTACAATTCTGGTCACTGCATCTCAAAAAAGACATAGTGGAACTAGAAAAGTGCAGAAGAGAGTGACTAAAATGATTACTGACCTGGGGGACCTCCCTTATGAGGAAGGGCTAAAACACTTGGGGCTCTTTAGTCTGGAAAAAAGACACCTGAGGGGGCATATGATTGAGACGTACAAAATAATGCAGGGCAAGAGTAAAGTGGATAGAGGGACGCTTTTCTCCCTCTCACAAAATACCAGAATTAGGGGACATACACTCAAATTGAAGGCTGGGAGAGTAAGAACTGACAAAAGAAAATATTTTTTCATCCAGTGCATTGTAAGTCTTTGGTACTCCCTGCCACAGGATGTGGTGATGGCATCTAGCCTGTATGCCTTCAAAAGGGGATTGGACAGATTCCTGGAAGAGAAGTCCATTACAGGTTACAAACCATGATGAGATGTGTAATCACCAGGCTTAAAACCAGGGTACTGTACTTCAAAGACCACATGCAGGGGAGTGGTATGAAGAGACTGCTATCTAGTCTCATGCACTCCTGGAAACATTTGGTGGGGCCACTGTGAGATACAGGAAGCTGGACTAGATGGGCCTTTGGCCTGATCCAGCATGGCTCTTCTTATATATTCTTATGACCCGGTATTGCCAATGCTGAGATCCTGACAGCCTCCAAGGACTTTTTATACACAATGGCCACCCCCTCTCTCCCTCCCTCCATTCTACCGTGGTGCAAGATAGAATACCTGGGTGGGCAAATGAAGAAGAGTGCTGGATCTCCCTCCACACCCACTCAGGTCTTGGTGACACAAGACAGGTCCACTTTTTCATCCAGGATCAAATCCTGGATGAGTTGGGTTTTATTTGCAGCAGACCTGGCATTTAAAAGCACCAAGAAGAGAGTGGAGGGCTGATTTAGCTGGTTACCTTGCATCCAACAAGAGGTAGCAGCATCAGAACAGGGCACAGCTTTCAAACATCTGAACCCTATTCCCATGGATCTCATTAGGTGCTGCTCCTGCAGTATACCTACCATAACCCGAGATCACTCAGATAAGCAATGGTCCCCTGTTTTGTGGTTACTGCTTTCTCACGCTCCCTGAGATGTAAACAATAGGACAAAGAAATAGTAGCTAATAATATAAGAAAACAGAACAAGTTAAAGAAAACCCAATACATTCTAATAGGCATAAAGATCCTGATTATAGAAGGAAAGAAAAAAATTTAATTAATTACAACCAAAATTAAATTGGAACTAGGACAGTGAAAGAAAGGCAGAACATAGGGCTTGGAGTAATTACTTAAACTTAACTTAGGCCATAGACATTAAATACAGTGGTACCTTGTATACAGTGGTACCTTGTATACAGTGGTACCTTGTATTAATTTGTTCCAAATGAAATTATGTTAAGCAAATTTTCCTTTATACAAATTTCCCATGGGAATGCATTGGAAATGGAGTAATCGCTAATCATGGCCATTTTTATGTTGCACGGATTCGTCCCATAGGCGATTCTGTTAAGCAAATTTCCCCTATCTCCAGAATTGTTTATGTTGTACAGATTTTATGTTATACAAACTATTTGTTATACGAGGGTCCACTGTATTGTAAAATATAGCATTTAAAGTTGCTGTTAAAGATACAAACATAATTGAGATTTGACCCAACAATGAACCCCAAATTACTGGCACAGATGACGGACTAAGATGGTATAAAGTTCTAAATATTGTCATGCTGCTCACAACCTGATCCGTGAAGCCAGGCTGATGCAAACTACAACTCCTGGTCGCTGCAAAGATGGAATCCACAGCAAAGATGGAACCCACAGTCAAGGACATTTATTTATTTATTTATTATTTATTTATTTAAATACTTATATCCCGCCAGATCTTCAGAACTCTGTGCAGGGACCACAGGACATCTCCTCCCAGGCATCAGCCAGCGCCACAAACCGAGGTCCATCAGCTACCTCCCTCCAGCGGCGAGCTCACCAGCAGCTCCGAGAAGGCAACAAAGGGGCGCCTGCGATGATCTTGCATTGTCCTCAGGGAGATGCCGCCAGGTATCCTGGTCCCAAACTCCGATGGATGCCGAGCTGGAAAGACCACACACCATCTGCGGGTGGGGCGGGGAGCAGCACTCCAGCATGGGCTGGGAGACACAACCCGAAACCTCCATGGCCCTCAACCGAGGGACACCTGGGTCGAGGGGCTCCCAGCCCAATGATCCCAGAGCCATTCCACCCAATGCCTGTGTCGTTAATCAGGCTGGCCTGAGGGGGAGTCCCCAGCATGGGCTGGGAGACACAGCAAAAACACCTGGAAATCGACTTCATTGTGTAAATCAGGCTGGCGAACGGTGATGAAAAGCAAAAATGGAAACGAGTACTCGAATGGTGATGAAAAGCAATGGAGTACGAGCACCAAAAACGTCGATCCCAGGTAGAAATCACAGCACAGGTAATTCCCAAATTGATCAAAAAGATGCCATAATTTAAAGTTAATTGTGCCATATGTGAGTTAAAATGCGGCCAACAGTCTCTCTCTCCCATGGGCACGTGTTCCCAAGACTTATAAAACTGTAAAGCCCATAAGAGAAAATAATCAAAAATTAGATAGGAGAGTATATAAAAATAGCAGGTGGGTAAGCATTTTTTTTTAAAAGAAGTATGAATGCAGCGAGGAAATAGTAGCAACAAACTTTAGTGGCAAACTGTGGGGCAAAAAAGAAAATAAAGATAACAAAGTAACTAGATAGATAAGCAGGTAGAGATGGGCATTTTGTTTCGGATGGGGGTTGGTTCTGAAACAAAACATGCCAGCATAGCTGGCACCCGGAGCCCACTCCCACCCTCCAGAATGAAATCCACCAGTGTCTTACCTTGCTGTAGTTCGTGCTGGGTGAAACTTCAACCAGGAAGCAGTCTCCGATGCGTCATCTTTCCCTCTCTCTGGCACTGGCCAATAAGACAGGGAGGCAGGACGATGCATGCCCTTGCATGGATCCTGATTGGCCAGCACCAGGGAGAGGGAAAGATGATGCATTGGGGGTTGCTTCATGGTTGAAATTTCACCCACCATGAACTACAGCAAGGTGAGACAGTGGTTGATTTCATTCTGAAGGGTGGGAACGGGTTCCGAGTGCCAGCTGTGCCAACATGTTTTATTTTGGAACCAGTGTCCTTTCGAAACGAAACACCCATCTCAGGGACCCTACCCTACCCACAATAATGGAAAATCTGCAGTATGTGGATGCTGGGTTGGGTCAGGAATGGGGAGCCTATCTGGTGCCTCCTACACTTACCTGAGGCCTGACACTGCCCCGAATGGGCCTCTGACAGGCGTCCCAGTCCTGTCGGAGGCCCCAGAAGTAATTTCCAGTGAACCGGAAGTGACTGGACCGGTTCACCAAAAATTACTTCTGGGGCCTCCGACAGGACTGGGAAGCATGTTGGAAGCCCCAGAAGTGGTTTTGGGCGATCCGGAAGGCACTTCTGGTTTTCTGGAAGTGACTTCCAGTTCGCCAGAAACCACTTCTGGGGGTTCTAACAGGTTCGGGAAACCTGTTGGAGCCCCGCTTGGGGCAGCGCCAGGCCTGGGGTAAGTGCAAGAGAACTCAAACAGGTCCATGCAACTTGCCCAAGGAGACCTTCATTTCATATACTGCAGTCCCATGATGTACAAGGACCGCAATGTATGCAAAATGGCGGGGACGACTGTACATGAATTCTGTGCAAATCAATATCCACACTTCATGCACTTGTATGGTTTCTTTCCTGTGTGGACTCTTATATGTCTGCTAAGGTGTAATTTCTCAGCAAAACATTTTCAAAACACCTACCATTTCTATGGTTTCCCTCTGGTGTGGACTCTCTTATGACTCTGAAGCTGGGAGCTCTGACAAAAACATTTCCCACACTCCTGGCATTTGTATGGTTTTTCTCCTGTGTGGATTCTGTTATGCCTTATAAGGTGTGAATTTTCAAGAAAACATTTCCCACACACTTGGCATTTGTAGGGCTTCTCTCCTGTATGTAATCTCTTATGCATAACCAGCTGTGAATTCCAGGCAAAGCATTTCCCACACTCTTGGCATTGGTACGGTTTCTCTCCTGTGTGAACCCTATTATGACTCAGAAGATAGGAATTTTGAACAAAATATTTTCCACACTCCTGGCATTGGTATGGTTTTTCTCCTGTGTGGGTTCGCTTATGCCTCAAAAGGTGCGAATTCTCACCAAAACATTTCCCACACTCTTGACACTGGTATGGTTTCTCTCCTGTGTGGATTCTCTTATGAGTAACTAGGTGTGAATTCTCAGCAAAATATTTCCCACACTCCTGGCATTGGTACGGTTTCTCTCCTGTGTGGACCCTATAATGACTCAGAAGATAGGAATTCTGAATAAAACATTTCCCACACTCCTGGCATTTGTATGGTTTTTCTCCTGTGTGGGTTCGCTTATGCCTCAAAAGGTGTGAATTCTCAGCAAAACATTTCCCACATTCTTGACACTTGTATGGTTTCTCTCCGGTGTGGATTCTCTTATGAGCAACAAGGTGTGAATTTTCAGTAAAACATTTCCCACATTCCTGGCATTTGTACGGTTTCTCTCCCGTGTGGACTCTCCTATGCCTCACAAGCAAGGTATTTCGACCAAAATATTTCCCACACTCCAGGCATTGGAATCGTTTCTCTCCTGCGCGGTATCTTTCATGCCTCACAAAATGTTGATTCTGTCCATAGATATCTGAGGAAGAATGACAAATACAGAAAAGACAGAAGTGAAGAATGAGATGTATACACGGGAGGAAAAGCAAGGTTTCCTAAGAAAGGATATGGCTGCTTAAATGCTCCTATAGATGACAAACTGTTACTTTGTACGTGTCATGACATTTTACCCTCTTTTTTCCTCCTCTATAAATTTACTGACATGTATGATGGTTTGTGTCTTCTCTTATATGTTTCTGAAAGGGCTGAAATGATAGAAATAATTTAAACCAACAAGCCTTCTATACAAAGCTAGCCTCTGTTTTTCTGGTCTTTGGAAATTTTTCACAGACAAAAATCTAGGAAAGTAATAAAGCCCTCATAGTTCATCTTATAATATTTTAACACATTCCTTGAGCTACTCTAATAAATTGTCCTGGCTGTGCTTCTGCTTTGTTCTGTACCAGTTAAGTTTTTTTTAAAAAAGAGCAACAAACTGTAAATCTGGAATTATGATTAAATCACATCTCTTATTAAACAAACTGAACGTATTATGTT